>JAUYWI010114572.1:0-10687 GCA_034780595.1 Parotoplana pacifica
ACACAGTTCTCTGTACACCTATAGCTTAGAGTCTGTTTTACATTAACTGTATGGTAACTTTATTGCCACCCTGTATAAAAAAAATCTTCTCTATTACAATATATTATGATACATCTACGGTTAATATTAAATTCTATGTATAATATAGAAAATTGGGACTTGTTTATGCAATATTATTTATGTTTAGCTTGTTTTGATTAGCTATTTTGCTCTGTACTCCTTTATGTAGAATACAATACTCACAATAATATCACCATATTTGTCGAAAGTCTTTCTCAAATCCTCTTCTTCTGTTGTGTCTGAAGTAAGGTTGCCGACAAACAATGTTTTTGTCGCTTTGGGGTGATACTCATCTTGGACAATTTCGGGAGGACACAGATCTGGATCTTCGGTTTCTAGGAAACAAAACCGGAGATCAGGTTAAAATAACAACTACATTTTGTTGTAACAAAAACATAGATTAATATTCAACAAATAGATTCTAATAAGTAGCAATGATCTAAACTTAAAACAAACATGTGTTTCATAATTATTTTTTAATCTAGAAAATTGTTTAGCAATAAAATTGTTTATTATATTTTGACTTCAAACAATGTAGTAAATGACATAATAAAATAAATACTTCTTGTTATAGGCACTTAATTTTAGTTAAAACAATAAATACCCTGGCTACATAATATAAATAGATTCTTTTTTTGTAAGACAATATACATACAACTACTACAAATATAATAGATAGACACCAGGACGATCCTATATAAATGCTAACGGAGAATGTATTGAAACAAAAACGATACCATAGATCCCAAATTACACCGATACAAGGCGGCGATGGTTCCTACATTTTTATGTAGGTACAACTAAAATAACTACTGGCACAATACTAAGTGAATGTATTGTAATAAAATGGTCATATTGCTAGCAAATTTTTAACGAGAACTAAAAGCAGGAATATAGGAAGGAGCGAATTTATTTTATCTCTCGTCTATTGCTTCTATATTTTGCAGAACTCTCATGAGTTCTAATTCATTTTTACGGTATTTTAAAACAGCTGATGAGTTTTGTACTAATTTTAAATTAATTTCCTTAATTTGATTTATGTAGACATACTAAAAAAAACTCACCATAGCCACAATGGCGCTCTAAATGAATCGCAGTAGCAAAGAAGATCTTATTCTTGGACATGTCTAATGCTTTTTCAGCATCTTCTCCACGCTTAAATGTAATTACTGCAGATCGACTGGACCCCTTGCCTTCCACAATGACGGAGGTGATTTTACCATGTTTCTTATACTCATGAAAAAGTCCCTCACGAATGTTTTTGTCCGTTGAACGTAGAGGCAGTTGCGTAACAAGAAGGCCCCTCAGTTCTCCACTGCTTCCTAGTCGAGTATAGGATGAAGGTAAGGTTGAAGAACCTGACAAGGAAGCAGCATCATCTGTCAAACCAGCTGATCGATATTTGTCGGCACGCCACCTAGAACGGTCCAAGGACTTGCCACTACAAAAAGAAAAATTTAAATCATCAAAAGCCAAATCAAATGTGACAAATAACTACTTGTAGGTATAAATTATTACATTTTTGATCATCAATAGTTTGGGGGAAAATATTTATAAATCTGTGCTACTGAGCGACTGGTGGACATAAACATCAAATTTGAAGTCAATTCAACAAACTTAAATTTTTGGACACGATGACGTCAGCAGCCCCTAGCTCGGCCCTATATTTATTTTTAAAAGTCATTGAATTTTTCAAGATACCTGTGTAGATTTTAGCCCAAACCAGTCATGGGAAGTAGGCCAAATATAATACTTGCAGTAGGTCTAGTGATAAACCTGTTTACCACCAGAATTTTCTAAGTATGTTTGTAGAAAACAAAAACCTGTAGCATGTAAAAAATATAACAATTTTTTAATCTGCAAATAGATATTAGTCACATTTAATTTATCTATGTCAGAATTAATGTGTCCATTGATATAAGGCAAAATAAATTGTCACATTTGATCTGGAAAACCTATAAAAACGTGTTTTACACGTGAACCAAGTTTGTAAAACAAAAGTTTCAGAAAGTTGTGTGCTCACAGTATAATTATACTTTAGTAGTTGTTTTGGAAAGTTGACCACGTTTCATGCTTTTTTTGCAACAGATATTTAAATAGAGACTATTCATTCCATTTTCTACGTTTCCTATAAATTAATAATTTTTCAAACTAAGTATATTTTGAAACAAGTGCTTTTGCTGAGGACCAAAGATGCAGAATAACTATTTTATGAAACCTTCAATCAATAAAAGTTCAGAAGCGAACGTTTTTAGCTATTTTGTTTTAGTATTAACAAATCTTATGTTAAAGCACAAAGTAATGCTCCTACGGTTAAAAGGTCTGACCACAATTTCTTGCGTCTATGGGTAAGACTATTTTTTCTTTTCATATTTAGAAAACTGAAAGTAGGATAAATTCATGATTTTTCAAAATTATATTAAATAAACAAAAAAGAATGTTCAAGAAATACCGAAGTCTGAGTTGCACAATATTATGCTGCTTAACATTTCCTTAAAAACCACGAGACTTTTTTATTTGCTACCTAATACTGGTACACACAAATCTCACAAGGAACGATACAGATGTGAACATTCATTAGTATCTTGATATAATGACTGTAGAAGTATTAGCATTTCTCCTGAAAATATTTTATCGTGCTACACACCGCTTTTTGATTACAAGACAACACAACAAAGAGTGGTCGAACGAGAAACTCACAAAGCTACCAGATGAGCGAAAGTATAAAGATAAGCACCACACATCAAGAAATAGATTATGCAACACACCATCACATAGACAGACACAGCAGAGAACAAAATTTATCGATCGAAAATTTCGGTAATAGGTTAGGTTAATGTTCAAGTCTTAATATACAGAGATAATAGACGCCTATACCTACATATAGGTTGCTTAGTCATAAGGATTACGAAGCGCTTTTTTACTATCTAGTCAAAATGAATGCACACTCTAGGAGGTATAAATGAAGTGCTGAATGTTTGTATGAAGTTGCAAACCAAAGAGGCTCTAATGTACATAAAATTAGAATATAAACTACAGGCTTTGAAACACTGATAGTAGTAGTTAAATCTATTTACCCTTCAAGTTGGTAGGTATGCAGAATATAATCGAATGTAACCATGACAGAGAAATATAGTACCTCCGCTAGTGTGCATTTTATATCCAACGCTAAAGCCAGATATAGGCATATTTATATAGAATAAAATTATCTCGAGGTAGAAACCTCGCTCTATTCAAGAAGTAAAATGCAATTTAGTGAATACATAATGCGCACACCAACATAATAATATGCACAGTCCACCCTTATGTTGTATGCAAGCTGGCAGCTACGTGCGTTGTAGCGTCAAATATAATCTAGCTAGATAGTTTGGTAGATACCCCCTACCTACAGCTAAACATACTTAGCTAATCTTTGTTCACCAAGAATTAATCAATAAAATGGATAGAATTGTGCACAATAATATTGATTACAATACACAAATGGTGCAAACTTTGTTTTAAGAAATAAGAATGCAGCAACAACAAAAAATACACGTTTTTTCTAAACAAACATCATACTAAAATTGGTCCTTTATTTAGGTATATAAGCCACAATTTCAATTCATAAAATTGGACTAAGAGGATAAAGTGCTCAACCAAATACTTCCAATGACAATTATTATTTCCACTTTCATCTCTAAATTGATCAATTTACCTTCTTTAAAAATAAACATCACAAAAAATAGACAGACACCACCCGGCCTATAACTATGTATATTTAAATCCAAAGATTAGACCTTTATATCCATTTCTATGAGAAAATCCATTAATATAACAAACTAAAAAGGCTATTACACGCCCCCCCCCTCCCCCAAACTCAAGTTAGAAAACTTTGCTATCAATATTATATTATACGTATAGGTACGTACTACTGCAACCACAATAATCAGTCTGCTGAGTCCATCATCAAGACGAGAAAACGTTCTAGGCATAAAATGGAAAAGGCAAGTAACGAAGTTAGTCAAAAAGGGTACTTTGTCGCCTTCTAAAGCATGATAGAGTTAACTAAGAAACTCGAGTTCCATCCTCTGTTTGATGGTGGTGGTAGAGATCAACTAATAACCAAAAAACTACTTTACCTATCTTTATTTCTTAAAATATAGTTTGCAATGGCGTCATTTTGTATACTTAAACAGTAAGCAAAATAGAAAAAGTTAACAAACCACAAAAAGCAAACATCTGAGAAAATAACAATACAATGAATCAAACAAATCTATAAATTAATAAATCATCAAAACAGTATTGGGTGTGTCTAAATACTGCTACACAAACAAAACCGAGAAAGATTATGGATTATCAAATAATTTTTTTGATAAACAAAATATCAGTTGATCTGCTAATACTACACTGAAAGAATGTAGGTATAGAAGTTGTGAAAAAACGAAGAAATAATTGATGTTTTAAAGCAACTTACTTTCGACGTGTACGGTTTTTTGTTGATCCAGTAACCGAAGACAGTTCGCTGGGAGTGCTTGAAGCACTCGAAGAGCGGGAGCGAGCCCGTTGATTTCGATCTGGTGATCTCCCTTTTCGATCATCATTCCTAAAACGACGAAAGACAATATTAAATAAATATACATCCACTCATGGCAATGTTTTCCCCCTAAAATAAAGTACAAAACAACAAATTATAGCAGTCCATGAGTTAACTTCAATTTAGTTAAAATGGCAAAAGTGTGTCGGTATTTATAAATCAAATAAATCCAAAAGATTCATCAACAAAGATTGTTGTTGGCTGTATCGACATGTTTAGAAGTAAATTTTTTTTATTTGATCTCTCCTCCAAATTATATTCTTTTTGCTCCTAATAGAAAGATTCAATTCAATTTATGAAAGTAAGTGAACATTCGTGAATTTAGAATGCTTCTAGAGCAATCTTCTAATTTATTCAAACTTTGGATCACCATTTCATAATTTTGCATAGTATGAATCAATTGATATTAAATTACATATATAGATGGCATACTTTTTGACAGGACTGAAGGTTTTATCGAGCTTAATAAATTTCTAGATGATTAATACTATATTTTACCAGCAACTATGCGACACCAGCATTCTAATAAAAGAAAATTATAATTTCTTACTTTTAAAAAGGTATCAGAAAATATAAATTTTATACTTAAATTCAAAATTATCACAAACATTATGTATACCCTTCAGATTAATATAATTTCACCGAATAATAATGAACAATTGTTCTAAAATATTTTACATGATTAAGACGATAGGCAAGCGATATCCTTATTAGTGATGAGAGATTCTTGGGTTTATTATTTGTGACAAATTTAATTATCAACTGTGGATGGTTGGTTGTGAGGTTCAAGCATTGGCAAACAAGGAGGGTTTAAGAAGAATATGTACATTTTGTGATATTATAACATGCAGAAAATGTATAGTATGAGTCTGCCAATAAATAGGTAGGTATTCGATCACTAGTTCAAAAGTCTATTCTAAGGATTGTGGCATATCTAAATTATAAAAAACAAATGTGAGGCTATAACAATTTAACGTACATCCGCATGTCTTTATCAAAACATATGCCCTTAGGTTTCAAAATTTCGTATCTTAGCTCATATAGACGAGAAATAACATTTTTAAAATTATCGTTTCAGATTAGATTAAAATAACTTTGTATCTCAGATGAGATGAGTGATTAGCCATTCATCTTAATACTGACTAATGAGACATTTTTCTCTAGGCATTACCTATAACAGAATGAGCCAACAGAATAAACAACCCAAAACAAGTCCCATGAATATGGCTTCTTGTTAAAGCCAAAGGATCGGGAATTTTTATTTAAATACATTTTATTTGTTTGTCGATTGTTTATTCTTATTTCATAGTTTGGCGACAAGTACTATCATTTCCCTAGCTGAATGAGTTTATGGCAACCTAGCAGAAGTGTACCATGTAAGATTTTACACTGACTAAAGCAAAATATGGAAATACACTCGACTATTAAAAATGATGCCCCCTATCTAACTGCATGTTAAGCGAGTGTTTTATGAAATTTATCACATTAAGACTACTTCTTGGGAGTAACCATGCAATCTTAAACCTACTTAAATCCACTTCATTTTCTCATAATAAAGCAATATTAAAAAACAAAAAGAAAACGTAGTGATTCTATCACAGATCTTTCTCCTTTATAATATTCTTCAAAACCATTAAATCTCCAAAAGATGGTCTTAATGTGTTTTAAATAGCCGGGGTGTATAGTCCTAAAAATACCTATGAATTTCTAACAGAATTACATCATTAACATCGCCTTTCTCCAAAATGAGCTAAATTCATTTATTAGGTACTTCTACATCATGGCCGTCAACAGGATTTTCCAAGGGATGTTATTTTTAAAAATGTCACAAGGGGGTGGTTGCATCAGACGTACCCCCCCTCTAACAACGACTTTGTTGCAGATTGCTTATTTTCTAAACAGGTTAAAGTCTATATTGACTTGTTAACTAAAAATATTAATATTCCAAAATGATGTTACTATAAGCATGAAGAAATTTAAAATAACTTTCATAATGTAACGAGGTGTTACTTGAACCCCTAAAATATGCTTAGTCAATATTTAATGTTACAAATTCCTACAGCCACTAGAAATTTAATCTGCAAATCTAGTGTACAAGTCAGAACTTAAAATATACTTTTCTATTCACCACCAAAAGGGCCATCCATTAACAGACAGAACTTTCAACATGTCAGATATTGATTTTGTGTCTATTTTAACTGTTGGGAGGAAGACATTTAGTTGAATATAAATATGAAGATTACATGTGGTACATTATCCCTTTTGTATATTATTACAAATAAATAATTCTTAAATTTGAAAAATCAAACGACAGAAAAGCAATAAAGCGACACTCTGGAGCACTTACCTCAGGGGCATACTATATCAGCATGTCCCTGCATTAACTAGTTTCGCAATAATTTTATCGGATGCAGACCACTAGAACGAAATTTTAAGTAAGCACGTTTCTTTAAAGTATGGTGAAAAAATACACAAAGCAGGCTTGTTTGTGTCTGATACATACATTCTTAAGAAGTTCTAATTTGTAATATCTGAACAAAAAACGACAACAATTGGGAATAATAAAACGCACAAAATTTTCTAATTGTTTTAAAAAATCTTTAAAAAAATGAAACAAAAGAAACTGTATAGTG
Source organism: Parotoplana pacifica (assembly GCA_034780595.1). Taxonomy (NCBI): domain Eukaryota; kingdom Metazoa; phylum Platyhelminthes; order Proseriata; family Otoplanidae; genus Parotoplana; species Parotoplana pacifica. The sequence goes on from JAUYWI010114572.1 coordinate 7,267, forward strand.
ATTGGTCAGACTCAAAGAGCTAACTTTTTTGGAGTGAGACTCAACACCACAGAAGGTTAGGGAAAGTTGGCATATTTAATCATATAGCAAAATTTCGGTCTGTAACAATGTTCATTTCGGTACCAATAAATATCAAACAGATAGTTTACTTGAAAACTCAAAACCTGAATTTCGATTCGCAAAACTAACCTACAAAACATGTTTATATAGAAAAGCAACAGAAAAAAAACTTTCCAATATTAACGTACATTAATCCAAGGATAAGATTGCTAACTCTAATTTTTGTATTGTGAACTATGTAATAAACCAAATTAACAATATTTGACTTAAAATTTTTATAAGATTCTGAAAGAGAACATTCTAAACTTTCATGATGTAGTGAAAAATTTTCATTATTAAAAACGTTACTCAACTTTAAACAACGCCAAAATTTCATTGTTCAGACAGAAAATCAATAGTCTCAAACATGTTTAAATCAGAGATTTAGCTATCACTGGATATATAAATTTTGATACAATGTAAATGCGACTATTGATATTTGGTGTAAATAATAAAAATTGATCAATGTTTGAAGTTGAATATCACGCTGTTAATAATAAATATTATTCAATTCCTTTTCCACATGGAAGTTAAGGATATTTGTTCTCTTAAAAATTATTCAGATATTGCTATAAATTAGTGGATTGAAAATAGTTTTAAAATAGTACACAATAAAAAATCAGTAATTTTTATTGATCAGCATCTACAAATTTTGTCTCAATTAAGTAAATAATCCACTTCTTTTCAGCTTGGCAACTCCTTTTGCACTTTAGTGTCAGATTTTTTAGACAAGCAGAAAATATCCATTAAATCCACCTGAATTGATCTTTGAATATTATCATACTAATTTTTGAATTTCCGTAGTTTCTATTTAATTGTTATAATAAATCTAAAGTACACTTTAACAAAGATTTTCTACATTAAAAACTGGAAAAAAAATCTCAAAATTCTAATCACTTGTCTTCGTATTTTAAATGAATAAAAAATATCCTAATCGATTGGCACCAAATGTTACTAGGTTTTGACTTATATTCAAAAACCAACAGCACCGAGGTATTCCTGTATTGATTAAATAATAAATCACCACCATATGAATCAAACTTTGCTTAAAAATAACAAAAATCGAATCGGAACTTCAAGGCACACCATGACATAGCTTCTGTTCACCACCACACTAGATCTTACCTCGTGTCAAACGAAGCAGGTACATTTCCAGACTGTGAATTTTTATCATTTAATGGCTGAACAATCAAAGGGGCATTGTTTCTTAATCCAGATGATTCACAATATTCCAACTTGAGTAATATTCCATCTGGTAACTTATTCACAAATTCCAACGCCTTAGTCGCTGATTTAGTATCCATGAATGCCACAACTGCACCACGGTAATCTCCATTTTCTTGTACTCGAACACTTTGTATTTTCCCATGACTGAAAAACAAATTAGATACCATTTTTAGACATAAGATATCTTAACATCAATATTTATGCAATACACTTTTTAATGTTGGTAAGGTTAGTTTTTAGTTTATAATTTTTTTGAATGCAGTACTTTTAGTTCACACTTTCTAGTACTATTTGGAATGCATAGTGACCACATTTGGTAAATATTTGCACTGTGGTATGCACAACTATTCAAAAAACCTACGAACTTAAAAATTAGTTGTAAAATAAATGTGCCCTAGATCTCTCTTAAGAAAATAAGATTTTATCTTATTACCTTTCTAGTACGGTTTTTACATCCCGGCAAACATCATCTTCACTTGGTTTGGCCGGAAGGTTACTAATCCAAAGATAGCGAGTCTCTCTCATGTCTTTGTTCTCATGTGCAGAAGTAATTCCAGCATGGTCTGATACACAATTACACAAAAAATACGATCCGCACACAAATTTTGGAATAAAAATAGGAAATCGTTGATTTATTTTCTACTATAAACAAGTCGTTGAAAACACTAACTATGTCGGCAGTAGACACTAGCGTTATTATCAACGTGGCCGCTGTATTTGACGCACCAAGAGATTTACAATTTAGGCAGAAAAATCAATTCAGAACTCTGCTCATTCGCCAACTGAATATTATCACATTGGCTTACCCTATCTATGTTGCGAGGGTAAGCTTCCTTCTCTCAATCAATAGAATTAGTCTCGTGATTCGCTAGAAACCTATTGATTAGTTTTAGTTCGACAGCGCCTAGGCTGCTATGTTTGTATTATACCTTGTTATATATTTAACACAGGCAGATAGAGATAGATAGCTAGCTAGCTGGTTTGACTGCACACGGCCTAGAAGTTTACACAAAGAAACGTGGTAGGTATGTAGCTAACGTTGGTGTGTTGTTTTTCAATGCACTGCACGTAGCTATGTTCAGTCTGCTACTAACAGAAGCAAGAGTAATATGCTATTCTATACGTAGCTATGGCTTCCCATACAAAATAACTATGTTTTTGCTTAGGTTTAGCATTTTACAATGAAAAGATTATGGAAAGAAGTATTACTTTTACTATGTAGATACACCTGTAAAACTGAACGTCAACTTATACACACACATTGGAAAACTTCCGAAAATATACTACATACCATCTAGCTTTACAATGAATAGAATTACAGATAAAATGAATATTGCATCTATTATTTCATAGAAAATCATATGCTTATTATTGCAAAACCTTTTGTTGGTTTAATTAGTACAACAATAGCATAATTGTTTTTAAAAAACAATAAAAGAAAAAGAAAAAAGAATTAGTTTAACAAAAACATTGTTTTAAGTTGTATTATTCAGTTTTCACATTTGGGTGGAATATTTCAGAAACAATGCTACTGCAATAATTTCACTACCAAAACCTACAGTACAGATGTTTTAGTCAACCTGGAGAAGTGTATTTACTAAGACTTTCTTTTTACGCACAATTCAGAAAAGGGGTGGTTGTTACAAACCTCATTGGAAATAATTTAAATTATATTTCCATACATACATCATAGATGTAAACAGATGACCAAAAAACATACTGGTTGACAATAGATGAACCCCAAGGAAAATATTACATTGTTACTAAATAAAACCATTAGTTTTGAATTAAATTTTTTAACAATAAATAAAATATTTTCTAAGACTGTGAAAGAGAACATTCTAAATTTCATGTAGTGAAAGCCAAATTAAAAAATGTTCATTATTAATTATGTGCTAAATTTCAATATTCAGACATAGAAAATCAAGTATCAAACACGATTAAATCAGAAAGTTAGATATCTATGCCTATAGAGATTGTGTTAGAAAAACGTGTTTGTGATTATATTGATATTTTGAATGACTGTATATTAAAGTTTAGAAGTCCATTCACGTCAGTAATGAACATTTTAAAATTTGGCTTTCACTACCTGAAA
>JAUYWI010114583.1:0-10687 GCA_034780595.1 Parotoplana pacifica
ATCTAAAGATGAGATATTGAACTGCTAATTGGAGCCACATTCAGCCTTCTATGGACTGTCAAATAGATTCAAAGTTACTCTAGAACTTCTGGGCCACTTTGGTTTCTTAAAGAGCCTTACAAAAGCTTACCAAATTAATATAATGGCATTAGAAAAGTGTCTTTAGAATAGAAATATGAGACTTGGCCCTGACCAAAGCCATATTATGACCTCAATAACCTCCCAAAATGGCTCCTATTAAACTTCAGAACCATTCTGTACCATTTTGGCTCTGATTTAATGCCATCAGTGAACGTTTCATCAGTTAAATATTGTTGTCAAATGTTGTATTAGCAATATATCTGCAACTTTTGAAATGCAAAATATTTCCATTCCTGACTAAATTCATCTTTTCCACTATTTTCCTACGATTTTGTCTAAAAATAGTCCATTTCGCATTTTATAGTTCAAAAATGATATTATTTTGCCACGCTTTTGGCTAAAATGTGGTCATCAGGTGACTTTGCATGACCTTCAAAAGATGTTTTTGAAACTGTTGGCTGTAAGTTGAACCTCAATATTGATGGCAGCCAACTTGGACGCCATTTTTAACTTTCATCTGATGACAGAGACGATTGTTGGTTAGAAAAAAGGGAAAATAGTATAAAAGACAAATTTATGCATATAAACGGATTTCAAAGTTGTGGATATATCCAACATTTGACAACAATATTAACTGACGAAATGTTTACTGATAGTACTAATCAGAGCCAAAATGGGACAGAATGGTTCTGAGATTTAATAGGAGCCATTTTGGGAGGTTATTGAGGTCATAATATGGTTTTGGTCAGGGCCACGGCTCCTATTTGTATTCTAAATAATTTCTAAATAATGATGAGATAATATGACACATCCATGTTGAAAAAAAGGTACGGAATTTGGAAACAAAGATATTTTAGCGGGGTGCAACCTGAGGGCCACCAACAAGATGATTGTTATTTGTGTCATATTATATTGTATCGATTTATGTGTGTGCTTTATGTACTTTATGTAAATATTTAGCGCTCTGAGATTATTTACTTAATATAGAGCGCATTATAAATGTCGAAAAATAAATAAATAAATAAATTATATAATCACACAGTAATGGAGAATATGGCTAGATGATAATACATGATCATTCAGCTATAGGGGCTAGTTTGATCTTTATTCATTGGATGAAATATACATTAGTGAGTTACATAATAGGCAAGACAGAAACCATTAATAAATAAAACAGTATTCATTAATCAGTTTTGATTAACAAATTGAAGTTAACAGAGAAAGAATACATCCATGTTGTCACCCTATAAGTATAAGGCTAAGTAATTTCATATCAAGGCAATGACAATATCTAATCTAATAAAAAAGTATCAACAGACTAATACTGTGACTAATCATCCATGACAAGGAATATCACCAAAGAAGTCATCAATGAGAAGATTGTGGCTCATTAGAATGTCTGAAAAGCTCCCACTCTTTCTAGACAACCAATCAGTAGGCAAAAATCAGAAATATACATATTACACCACACACAATAAGATGAAGACTTTAGTTACATTACATTGAGAAAGCCACTCCTGAGTGCTCATCATTGTTCTGCCAGACATTAATGGGCTAAACAGCATGTCAGCTGGACTGTTAAACAATAGAAGCAAATCCTAATTGGGGACAAGACACCTCTGACATTGATCCAAATAAAACAATGTCATCATTTTCATAGTATAAGGGATGTGGGTTAAGTAAGGAACATTATTCAACCTCTTTTTAAGGGCAGTGGTGGTAGTATAAAGGTCTGAGGAGCCTTTTGCTCCCAAGATCTACTACAGTTCCATTATGTCCAGAACACCCTGATGGTAGCAGAGTATGTAGAGATACTAGAAGATAAGGTCCAACCCATCTTCAATTACAATCCTACTTTTATCATCAACAGAACAATGCTATAATATACAGCACATGTGGTTGGTCAATAATTTGATGAACACCACATTAAGGTACTTCCATGACCAATCTGCAGTCCAGATCTTAACCTGATTGAGAACTGCTGAATTGACATGATAGAAGGGTGATTCATGGCTGAAAAGAACTGTTTAAATCTGTACAAACAATTTCTACCAAATGCTCCAAGAGTACATCCAGAATCTGATCACAACAGTGTCTCAACAATGCAGATAGGTTTGAACTAAAATGGCTATCATACAGACTATTGAAGTTACTGATCTTATTTTCCTTTTCCAGTCTAAGAGAATGTAGAAACAGCCCTTTTCAGGGCCACTACATACTGATTGAATGCTTAGAAAAAATGGTTCAAAAATATTATTCAAATTTTTTTAGAGATCTTATTATGGTTTCATATGTCCAGACCTGTATAAAAGAGAGAAAAAACAATTACAAGATCACATAAGGCCAACTTATGATGCCATAGATTTTTTAAGGCAATAACCTATGAAAGTTTTATTAAATATGAATTTAGACATAAACAATACATTGTATTTCATATAAATACATACAACTAATTATTAAATAATATGGGCTATAAGTTATTTCTGACTCCTAGTAATTGTATAAATGAAGTCCCTCCAACCAGCTTTGTCAGCAACTTCCTCACATAGGTCCAACAATGCTGTGGTCTGCCATGTCAATGAGTTCCTTCTCTCATTCCTAGCATAATAGTCTTTTTTAAGTTGTTGCCATCTTTTATCTCTTCTCAATATGTGGCTAATGTATTTAAGCCTTTGAGGTAAATGTTGTGCTGCATTTCATTTGGGATGCTTTTGTTGGTTATTCTTGCAATCCATGCAACTCTGAGCATTTTGCACCATACCTAGATTTTAAAGATATCAATTTTTTTCTGCTCCCCTTTGGTCATAATCCATGACTCACCACCTACTATAACAAATGATAGAAAATGATAAGAGTTCAAATATGGAGTTTTTTTGTGGCTTTGTGATCTTGTCTTTCCAGATCTCCAAATTGCAATCCTATGCTTTATTTTAGATTTTGACTGGCAGGTCTTTGTCAGTTTGGACTCTAGAAAAATCATTTCTTTTATTATTTCATTTATTTTGAAGTCTTTGTCATATTCTCTTGTTCATGTTGAGGTATAGTCCACATTGTTTGCTTGCATACTTATTTGATATCTGGTTTTTGACAAGAATGTGTCATTGGTATACCACAGGTTGTTAACTTTTTAGTCTTCCTTATTCATTTTTGTTGAGATTTTGCAATCTAATAACATACTCCCAATGGGCAATTGAAGAGGCAGGTTGAAAGGATACACCTTTGCCTGACTCCTTTTAGCAATTTCAAAGCAGTCTGCTATTCCAAATTTGGTTCTTTTCAAGCTTTTGATATTCATACAGGTTCTTGAGAAGATGGATTCTCCTAGGAATACACCAGAGCAAGTCATGATTGATATTCAAATGCCTTGCTGTAGATTGCTTTTTTATCTCTATTTATTTCCATAATTCTTCTGGTGCAGCAGATGTGATTGCAAGTCCACCTAACTCTTTGGAATTCTGCTTGGCTGTAGGGATTTTTCTGTCAATGTAACTTTCCATTCAATGGTAAAGTATCTTGCTACAATGGAGAATAAGAGCAATGGTCTTGTAGCAATCTTTTATGCAGCCTTTTTTGCAGATGGGGACATAGATCAACTGTTTCCAATCTCTCAGCCAAGTCTTTATGTGCCAGATTTGTTCAGTTTAGTCAGAATTTTAATGGTACTAGATCAGAGCTAAAAGGTACAAAATGGTTCTGAGAGTCACTTGAAACTACTTTGGCAAGTCCTTGGACAAAATATGGTTTCAATATGTTCCATATATCACATTGATATTCTAATGATAAATTACTATCTATCTAATTTCATTATATATGTTTAGTGTAGACTGGAGCCAAACTGGACCAGCTCATGGTGAAAAGGTACTAGATTTGTCCTCATGTGGTTTTTAAACATCTTCCAGTCTGTGCTCCTTTCAATCCATTAGAACAAGCTGAAAGTTATTTCATCTCTTCAGTCAACAGCAGTTGGCAACCATACAAGCACAGTTCGAGTTACTAGATGAAAACACAATATTGACTGCTGGTCTTAATAATCCACAATACTTTAGGAGCTTGTTGTGTGCAAGTCTATCATTATAGTACACATGTCAAGAAAGGCAATCTATAATTGATTGAACATTAAGTATTTTGATAAGAAACTTACATTATCAGTATTACTTATTGTTTTATTATAAATGTGAACCTGAATATTTTGTTAAATTGAATGTACATTTTGTCATTTGATTGCTTAATATCACATTTGTTAACATGAAAGCATTATTTGATACTGAATGTTTAATTTGTTAAATTTGTTGCTTATTTTTAATTTATTATGAATTTAAATGAATAACTTTTTAACAGGGTTAGGTAATGGTTTATCTAAAAAAACATTTATTTTAATGATTAACAGATATAATCTTTAAAAAACTCAAATAAATAAATTTTGTAAACTACTTGGCATTTTACTTTCATTTGATATGACATGATATTAATTAAAATTAGAATTACATAATATACCTAGACAATCAAATTACTTCTAAAATAAATAATGCAGTATGTATAGATCTTACCAGCTATGTATTGATTCAGGAAGTTTATAGAATGATAAATCAATCAGCAATGTATTGACTATTGATACATCCAATCCATTGTCTGGTTGAACTAGCAAAGTAAAAGTAAAATGACTATAATTCCAGCATGTAGAATAGTTTATTTTAATCAATATGTTTAAGAGTAATAATAAAAAACAGGTATACTTTGATAAAAAATATACTACTTATCTATATTACTCACAAGTGATAGCCCAAGACAGCTGTTTTGGCCTTGTTGGGCCTCATCAGCCAGGCATATCAAAGCATAAAAGTAAAAAAAATGCATTTTTTGCATAAAAAGAGAAAAAAGTAGAAGATTTTCAGAAGAAAGTATTGGAAGCTGTTTTTATTTATTAAAGGGCACTAATGCTGTCAAAGCAGGTCCTGGCCTGTATGATACAACAACCAAGACAACTACATACTATTGCAGATTCGATCAGTTTTGTTGCACCAGTAATGTCTGCCTTTGCAGAGGTATTTTAGGTATCCACTGCCCTGATTCTATTGACTCAGCTCTAGCCAGATCACACACTTGTGAAGCATCATTTAATTGAAGAATTGAAGAAACTTTTAATAGTCAGTATATGTTTAGTTCACAGTTGTAATGATTGCCAACTTCTTTTCCAGTCATGATGCAATAAGGATATAATTTCTCACATAATCCTAATGCCCTATGGTTGAGAGTAGTTGATTAAAATTTTAATGCAATTGTTTTATTCTATTTTAGATTTGAAAACATTTTACAATGGTAAGACTGACATTAATTTTGTACTTATAACGTAAGTTTCTTTCATATCAAGTAAAAAGTTGAATTTGTTTGTTTCCACAGTCAAAAGCCTCCAAGGGTGGTGAATGTGTGAAGGTGGTGATACGATGTCGCCCCCTGGCACAGACAGAGATCAAAGATGGCCACAAATCGTGAGTTATTTTCATTGCACAAGATTTGCTTGAATTTTGCAGAATCCAGGGAGATTTGAGTGTAGAGGGGGTAGCCATACACTGGAAAGCTGTCTTCCCTAGTTCCTAGATTCTAAGCTAATTTCTTCTACAGACAATGCAAGCCAGTATGGGGCAAATCTTGGCACTTAAAAACATTGCCCTTTAGATGTTGACATTTTAGAATGTTAGTTTTGACCGTCCCTGTGAGAAAAGTATATGACCAACAAAGTTAACATTTTAACACAACTATGAGAACAATGTTTGAAAATTTTAACTTTGATGGTCATATTTTTTTCTTACAGTGATAATAACATAAAATCTGTAGGCTGGGCCGTAAATTTCTATCCACTTTAGGATTCATACATGAAAATTGTCCAAAATGTTTAATTTGTCCAATTGACTTCAAATTGGGTTTGTAGGCACTCTGTACCATAACTATTTTTTCCAAATATATTGAAATAATATGAGGAACGAACTTAATATATCATAAATCAAGGATTGCACAGAATTCTAAGCGCCATTATTCAAAGCAAAACAAGGATGGAAAGTTACTCACAAATTAAACTGAAATTGGAAGTCGGTGAAAAGAATACATTCATGATGATCTCTACCACAAAACAGAGGAACCAAACAAAGAAGAATTGCAACTAGAAAATGAAGAACCAATAGACGATGACTCCAAAGCGAGATAGAAGAAGGCATCCAACGGCTTACCGAAATTTGCAATGACATGTACAGCACAGGAACATAGCCAAATGATTTCTACAAATCAATTATAATACCATTAAAGAAGAAACCTGAATGTTCAGACCATACATAGAACAATCAGTCGAAAATAATGCTAAGGATCCTTACTAAGTGATTGGAGACAAAAGCCAACAATTGCATAGGAAAAACATTTAGAAGTGGATGTGGAACCATATGGAAGCATAGAACGCAATAACGATCTATCTATATATATGCCTTGTTGTTTTGAAACGACAGCTGACAAAGTGAATTGGAAACTACTCATGGAAACACTCAACAGAATAGGAATTGACTGGAAAGACCAAATCAAACGGCAAACGTAAAAATTGATTCAGCGGAGATCGGACAATGAATAAGGCAGTGACGTCTGTTATCACCACTATTATTCTCAATCGATACCTAACTTATGACGAATGAAGCATTAAGATGGGTGGCGAGTTAATACAAGAAGTACGATCAAGGGACAATGCAGACACTGAACATGGACTACAACAACTCATCAATAAACTCGACGATAAAGCTAAAAATCTAAATAACGATCAACGTAAAGAAGACAAATGTAATGAGAATATCAATAATGGAAAACGACTCAGTCAACATTATTCTGAATGTCCAACAAGTGGAACAAGTAAGAAGTTCAACTATTTCGAAGGAAAAATTACATCAAGAAGAAATCCGAACTAGAATAGCAATGGCAAAGACAGTATTCACAAAAAGAAGAGAACTTCTAACCAAGAGTCTGAAAGTAGAATGAAAGAAGAAAATAATGAAGACACTAATCTGGAGCATACTTCTCTGTGGTTCTGAGATGTGGACACTAATCTGGAGCACACTTCTCTATGGTTCTGAGATGTGGACGCTAATCTGGAGCATACTTCTCTGTGGTTCTGAGATATGGACACTAATCTGGAGCATACTTCTCTATGGTTCTGAGATGTGGACACTAATCTGGAGCATACTTCTCTGTGGTTCTGAGATGTGGACACTATGTACATGAAAGCTATAAGAACAAAATCCAAGCATTTGAAATTTGGATTTGGAGAAGAATGCAGAAAATTTCATAGCAAGACAAGAAGACAAATGAAGAAATTTTAGAGGATATGAAATGAAAGACGGAACCTACTAAACACAATTACCAAGCTTAATGAAAATGGATAGGTCACATTTTGAGAAGAGATAACCGACTGAATACGGTCATTGAAGGCGGACTTCTAGGAAAAAGAAGAGTGTCATATTCAGATCTTAAGGAATTGGCACGGAACAGGGAACAGTGGAGAAAGTGGAATTCATGGACCTGGCAGAGAACAAGATAGATTGATTATCATTTATTGCCCAAAAAATGATAATCAATTTGTTTTGGAGAGTGTTTTCCGATTTGTGCTACTGAGTTCCTAGTAGACCGACACTTTGAAGTCAATTTGACTTTTCTGTTGATGGATCTTTTCCAAGGCAGCCAGCCCAAGCCATACATGGCAAGTATGAAGTTCAAAGCTGGTTGGGACTTATGGTCCACCCTGCTGTTAAGTGCCAGCGTTGAATTTTATTGTGCACTCCATTTCACAAGTTTTGTACTGATTTCTGTATTTATTAAAATTAAGCAATCTATGTCTGTGTTTCTATGCTCATTTGCTTTTCTGAGTGGATACCCTTCAGAAACAAATCTCTGCTGCTAGTTGATCATGTTTGTTGTGTCTATTTGAAACTATTTTCAGTTGCGTTGAGATGAACAGTAAGCGTGGTGTTGTGGAGGTGAAGAATCCAAAGCCAGGCCCTGATGAAGTGCCGCGTCGCTTCACATTCGATGCCGCCTACGACTGGAAGTGAGTGTTCCGATCACTTTATGCAGTCAGAAGGATTTGTTGACCTTTAAATTGCGCATTGGCTTAGAAACTCTATGGTTGTTGTCACTGCCCTAAAATTGACGACTTTTGGTGGCCACCCTCCCTAGTCATATCTCGGGTTGCACTGGGGATGATTGGTCTAGTAGTGCAAGTCCTTTTAGTAAAAATAAATTAAATATTATGTACAACATTACTTGCATTTTATTCTAATTTTTATATAAATAACATAAATGGACAGCAAGTATCTTAAGTTGTGGTTGCAGTGGATCGATATAAACAAAGGTGAGGCCTAAAACATGGTCTATTGGTTGGTGTCAGGAGAAAGAGGAACTCAGACATGTTGAATCTTTTATTTGCAGTTCGATGCAGCGCGATTTGTACGATGAAACGTTTCGCGAGCTGGTCCAGAGTGTCCTCGAGGGTTTCAATGGCACCATCTTCGCATACGGCCAAACGGGCACGGGCAAGACGCACACAATGCAGGGTAGGGCCGGCTTCCTTTCCATGTACACGCAAGTGCTGCGTCCAGTGATCGGCCTTGCTAGGGGTTTGGGCATCATACTCTCTGTACTCCCACAGGTTTGGTGGTGTCGTTATGTCGTCACCTCCAGGCATTTCTTGCACTGCACAGGTCTAAGTGTTGGCAGTTTCCGAAAGTTTCAAATTATTTGTTTAATCGCAACTAACATTTTTATTGTTTTAATTTGTAATTTTATAATCGTGTGCTCGAAACCGCACTTATCGGTCTGCTGAGCTGTCAGAGATGGTTCCATTTGTCTTCAAAATCTGAAGGAATTGTTAGCATTGTGCGGTAGATCCCTTCATGTTAGAATTGTGCGGTACTTGCAGGCATCAAGGACGACCCCGAACAGCGAGGTGTGATCCCCAACTCCTTCGAGCAGATCTTCACGCACATCGCTCGCTCCCAGAACGCGCAGTATCTGGTGCGGGCCAGCTACCTGGAAATCTACAAGGAGGATGTGCGAGACCTGCTGCACAAGGACAAGGCCAAGACCCTGGAGATCAAGGAGAAGCCGGACACCGGGGTTTATGTGAAGGTGAGATCTGTAGGCTGACAGAGATGCGTCTGGTGTTGTGCTTTGCCAGACTGATTATGCTCTGATCAATGTCATCACATGCTCTTCTGTTTCCATGATCTTTCTTCTGTGCTCACCAAAAGTGTCAAAGAAATCGAGAAGGTGATGAATATCGGCAACTCGAATCGATCAGTCGGGTAAGTTTTGTCGTTCAACAACCGCACTTAACTGGGCAATAGTTGTGCTGATATTCACTTTGTTGAGCGAAGTCAGTGGTTAAATATCCTCAGATGGATTGATGGTTAAATATCCTCAGATGGATTGATGGTTAAATAACCTCAGATGGATTGATGGTTAAATATCCTCAGATGGATTGATGGTTAAATATCCTCAGATGGATTGATGGTTAAATATCCTCAGATGGATTGTTGGTTAAATAACCTCAGATGGATTGATGGTTAAATATCCTCAGATGGATTGATGGTTAAATATGCTCAGATGGATTGATGGTTAGATACTCTTAGCTAGATTAATGGTTAAATATTCTTAGATAGATTAATGGTTAAATACTCTTAGCTAGATTAATGGTTAAATACTCTTAGCTAGATTGATGATTAAAGATTCTTAACTAGATTGATTGTTAAATATCCTCATATAGATTGATTGTTAAATATTCTTAGATAGATTGATGGTTAAATACTCTTAGCTAGATTGATGTAATCTTTCATTTTCTCTCTATTCCAGTGCCACAAATATGAATCTTCACAGTTCGCGATCGCATGCCATATTCATCGTCACAATTGAATGTAGTGAGGTTAGTTGTCTCATTGCTTTGTCCTATGAACTATGAAGCGGATTCCATTTTAGCCATGCTTCTAGAAAATACCAAGCAAATGGTTGATTAGTTAAATGACTATTTTAATTAGTCTAATCTGTTTTAAAAGTACACATCAAATGTATAACGTTGAAGACACTGTGATAGACATTGTATTTAATTAATGATGTTTATTTATTTATTTCCTCCATCTGAACGGATCTCTTTTTCTTAATGTGTAGACAATTGATAATTTGGAAGAGGTAAAAGTACACCAGCTTTTTATTGATTTTGTTTATTTTCGAATGATTTCACCTAGATATGTGTGGGTCTGCTCTGTCTTTCTAGACCTGCCTTGCTTCTGAGCTGTCTATGTACATGTATAAAACAGTTTTGTTTCACCGTATTTTCACGCCTTGTTTATTATTTTGTTTGGTTTTGTAACAACGCTGTGGGCTGGGGTTCCCATGGGGATTGGAGAACATTTCTGCCGCGATGCGATGTGCATTCTCGGTAGACAACTGTCTATCAACACACCAAGTCTCGTTACTGTCAAGAACAGTTTTAGCGACAAATGTGATTTTGCATATTTTTGAAGCTAGGTGTACACTGAATAAATTCAAATATGAAAACCGATTGAAAAAAGATTTGGTTAGTATT
>JAUYWI010114594.1:0-10686 GCA_034780595.1 Parotoplana pacifica
TAATACTGTCGAAGGCTTGACTGGTTTTGTTTTTTATTTTTGTTTTCTGCAGTAAAGATTTATTCTACATTTAATTAAAAATTTTAGCATTGCATACAAATTTATAATTTAAATCTTTGATTAATTGTTTCGTTTCGCGTTTATTTGCTGGGATTATCCAATATTATAAACTTCGTATAAATAATTGTTAATTAAGATATTAAGTCTAAATGATTTTTCCATTGCTGATATACAAACATTGTTTGAAAATGTTTTGGCCAAGATTGTATCAAAGTTAGGCGAATTCAGCAGTTGTACAAAGATTTTTATTGATTAAAGAGCTAACACAAATATTAAAATTATTGGAGCTAATAAAATGTTATGCTTATTTTAATTATTTTATGTTGTGAGTAAACACACATTTTGCCATTTTTGGCTAATAATAATAATATAAAATTGCAATATTCAACGAAGTTGATCACCCCTTAGTCGTGTTAGAGTTTACATATGTGCATATAGATACTTCTACATATACTATGTAGGTATATACTATATCAAATTTGAGCAATATTCAATAGAAATTACTAAATATGGTAGTTCATCTTTTTCATAACTTTTTAATGCTAAATTTAAAGTTAATTAAATATGTTGAATTGTTTGGATTTGATGAGAATCAAAACTGCGTCAGCCCACGTCCTTCATCAAAAATTTTATAAATAGTTTGAAAATCTTTTCATTTTTTGACCTAAGAAAATACAATTTGACATAATATGATTATCTTTTTTATTTTTCAGAAAATCTCCAATTGTATAAAGATACAATTTCTGCATTTCTTAAATTTGGGTGAATATGAATGCATATTTTAATTTCTATTTTGTACCTATTGGATTTTATTCAAAGTGCAAACCACACACTTATATGATACAAAAAGTTGACCAATGTTTAACTAAAAATATAATTTTACTAAAAGATTAGCTGATTAAAATAGCTGCTCTTACTGAAAATTTATAAATACGAAATAAAATTGCGAAAATATCTGATTCAGTTCAACTGAATGAAAATAGTTTTAATGTACAGGGGGAACTTCTCCAGTAGTAATTTTTTGTCCTCCTTTAATAGGACGAGTAATATTAGCTCTTCCAAAAGTTTTTTGTCTAACAACTTCTTTAATCCTGTCCACTTCATTTTGATATTGTTTTCGATCTCGTAAATTTGCTTCTTTAGATTCTTTCAAAGCAACTTCTAATAATTTGCATCGTTCCATAACAGCTTTCAAATGCTTTTCCATTTTGGGTATTGCACAACTTAATTCAGAATTGTCTCGTACAAGTAGTTTCTGATTTTTGGTCAAATTTTCAAGATTGTTTTCTAAGAATGCAATTTTTTCTCTTTGCAAAACACTGCCACCTATATTTTCATTGTCAGCATCATCATCAACTGCAATAATTTGTTGCACTGTACCTTTTGAGGAAGCTTGTTTAATTTTTGCTTTGAGATCAGATACAAAGAGTTTTCTAATTGTGTGTAAAGTCTGCAACTCTCGAATAACATTTTCTTCAAGTGATTTTAATTCAAGTTTTGTCTCTTCTCTCCGAGCTGATGACTGTTCAAACATTTCTATCTTTTTTAGATATTCTCCTTCCTTGATAATAAATTTGTCATACTTATCTTTCATGCTGTTATTCTCAACCATCAATGTATTGGTATGTCCTTTCAATTTGTTGAGTTCTCTTTGTTTTATACCAGATTCTTCTTGTAGAGTTTTTAAAGCTTGATCTGCACCTACAGAGTCTGCCAATTGCTTCTCCAGAGAGCTTTTTTTAGTTTCTAATTCATTTAATCGTTCTGTAACTGTTTTTAGTTTGGCTTCAGACTTATTATAATCTCCTTTCAATGTTTCAACTGTGTGTTCAAAAGTTTTAGCTTCTTCAGTCAATTTGTTTTTAATTTCTTCAATTTCTTTCGATTTTCTTTTTAGAGTTTTGGCATCGGATTTTATTTTATTGACAGACAGTCGCATTAGAGCTAACTGATCTTCACAAGATGCATTAGCAGCAAGAGTAGGGGCTTTTCCAACATGTACATTAAGAGTTTGTCCCAAGTCACTCAACTCATTTACTATATCACTAGTAAGTGAAATAAAATCCTTTCTGATTGTAGAAAGCTTATTGTTATTAATGTCACAGTCTGCTTCTGCTTGGTCTTTCAAAGACTTCATTTTCATAATATCTTCAATCAATTTATCATTTTCGGCTACTTTCTGTACATAGTCTTTAGATTTAATTTCAAATGATACTGCCAGTTCTTCCAATGCTGTTAGCACCTCTTTTACTTCTGCTTGGGATGTATTAAGCTCTGCCATCACAGTTTGCATTTTTTTGTTCCCATTAGTCGATTCTTTAGAGAGAGTTGCATTTTTGGTATTAAGATGGGACATTTCGGCTTCCAACTTTTTAATTTGCTGTGATAGCTTATTGATTTCATTATCCTTTTCATCCATTTGTTTATATATTTCTTCCATGCCTTCTTTTC
Organism: Parotoplana pacifica; assembly: GCA_034780595.1. Classification (NCBI taxonomy): domain Eukaryota; kingdom Metazoa; phylum Platyhelminthes; order Proseriata; family Otoplanidae; genus Parotoplana; species Parotoplana pacifica. Next base: position 2,512 of record JAUYWI010114594.1, read on the forward strand.
CCATGTCACTTTTAGAAGGTACGGAACTAGTAGCTACAATTTCTGCAGAAACCTTTTTTGAAACTGAAGGAGTTGTATGACCAATATTCACAGCAGAGCTCAGATTATGATGAACATGGTGGGAACCTGAAAACACATTTTTTATTTGTTCTTCTGTTATTTGTTGATTTTCCGGTACTTTTTCATTTTTACGCCATTTTGTAAGCTCTTCAAACATGGACTCTATAAAATGTTTAAGTTTTTCATTTTTCTCTAATACTATTTCATAACGTTTTCTCCATTCATCTGCAGTAAGTGCGATGTTAACTTGAACTTTGTTTTTTATGGTTTTTGTTCGCATTCCAAACATTAAAGTTGACTTTGTTTCAAACTCGTTATATGACGATGGTGAACAGCATACAACCATGGTTGTTTTGGCATTACCCCCAAGAGATTCTTGAAGAATACGTGTCAGTTTCGAATCACGATAAGGAATATGAGGAGCTCTTTCTACTAAAGCATTAATAACATTACCCAATGCTGATAAAGATTTGTTGATGTTTTTTGCTTCTTCAAGAACCTGACCTTCTACCCCAGTTTTTCCAACTTTCTCACTTCCAGCTAAATCTACCAAAAACAATTTACCCTCCAAATTCTCTCCGGTATCTTCATTGTCTTGTTTGATTGTTATTAAAAACAGTGAATGACTACGAGAGCTTACAGCATTCATTTTAGTTTCTGTAACATGTCTTAAATGTCTACCTTGTGTCATATATTCCATTATTTCATCAGGTGTGGCAACATTTCTTTCTGTGCCATCCCTGACAAACGGACGCTTGTTTTTGTCCTCGGTTACTGATAAGTTATCTTTCGTAGGATCAAATAAATCTAAAATCTTTTCCATATAAATCTCATAATAGGAAATTTTTATTTGAAATTCAACATCATTTTCTGTTTCCTCTATGAAATCAAATATTCCGTCAACAATTCTTGGAATCAATCCTTTAAGTTGAGGATCGCTAGCTACACCCTCCATCGTAAATGTTTTTCCACTAGAGGTTTGACCATATGCAAAAATGGTCCCATTAAATCCTTTTAATACATCAGTTACGATTGGTTTGGCAATGATATTATAAACTTCAGATTGAGATGTTTTGGGTGGAATCACACTATCAAAAGTAAATGTTTTACCCGCGACAGTAACTGAATTATCACCTGGATAAGTTACACATACTTCTGTTCCTCTTGCAATTTCTTTGGCATTCATAGGACGAATTCTTACAACTACTCGAACATTATCTGCACTCATTCTACTAGATTTTCAAATAATTAGGTACGTTTTTCGTTTTTAACAATTTGAAGTGTAGTCATAAATATTATATAATTTTTTTTGTATTATGCTCATAGAGCAAATAATAATTACTCTGTGTATATGCCTGTTTAAAATTATAGTCTATGCTTCGCATATTCTACGGCGAGATGGCTCAGTGGCGGGACATGTATGAAATAGAAGGTTAATCATACCAATGGCTGTTTGCTCCAAAGTTGACCACAAAAACGGAAGAAATCTAGAGCTTCGTTTCAGCAGTATCTCGTATATCTATTACACTCAAATAACACCATTCTTTCAAATAAAATTTAAAATGTAAATCTCAGGTCCACTGACATTTATAAAATTCTATTTATTTTAATGAATGAATTCAATCAAAACCACTGAACATGATTTAAAAACTGTTGTGACCAAAATAAGGCTTTTATTTAATCAAGAAGGCAGTTAATGATTTATACTTGAAAATATTGGAAACAGAATACATATAGGTATGTATGAACTGGCCAACGCGAAGAGTTTATAATGGATAGAAGTTTGTAAATCTGACTAACTTATACTATAATATTAAAGTATTGTGTAATAATAAATAAAAAGATCAATAGCAGAGAGAACCTAAGAATTTCAATAAGTATAATCTTAGACATACATATGTAATAATATTACGATGATCACAATGTAACAAAATAATGTTTGTTTAACTTTTATTAAAAATGAAGAAAACGCATTTGATTTATTTTGAAATTTGTTATTAAGAAAATAACACCAATTTTTAGAGGAGATAACGTAATACAGATTAAATATGTAGGCTGCTGGTGGCTGAGATTTGTTTTGTCACGGCATGGACTTCTAGATATTAATATCTAGAAATTCATGATCGCTGTTCTAATGGGGCTTCGTTCTAACTACTAACTAGCTATTTAGTGTTACGTAATACTCTATAATGTCAGCTATTATAGTCACAATGCTTGTGATTTCAGATTTATAATACTAGTCAACCATTTTTCCATAGTCTCATAATGGCTTCTGCTCGAGGTTCCTGCAAACATGATTCTGATAGCTTATGTTATGTCTGTGGAGTCTTTCTAAATGTCAAGTCGGTCAAGTACACCATCGTTGAAGGGAACCTCTTCTTTTTAGCTTACAATGAATACTTTGGAGTTCAGGTGGGGACCAGGACAAGAGTTGGGCATCGCACGTGGTTTGTGAAAGCTGTCGGTTCACTCTGGAGGTTGTTTTAAAAAAATCAAATTTCTATGGTGAAGTATAAATTTACATTTTATGCTCAAAGTGTCGACCTTCTTCTTGAATACAAAGTCTGCACCGTTTTGCTGCAGTATGACAGATAACAGATAACAGACTAAATATATCATTTTTAAGTGCGGTAAACTCATAACATATATGAATTTGAACTATAAAAATATTATAAAACAAGTAATAATATTATATGTAAATATGGAGTGCAACCTCATTTACATATGAGGTAGATTCTCAAATAACCCACCACGATTTTAACGACAGGACTGGATCCTCTTTTGAAAGTTTTTGATGGATTGTCGAAACATGTCAATGGGACTTGTCTCTAGTTCCTCCACAATTTTCTCATGTAGCTCGTCAATGGAGACAAATTTCCGATTGTTAAGATATACACGGGCTCGCAAATGTGACCATAGCCAATAGTCACAGGAGGTGAGGTCCAGTGAGCGAGTTGGCCATTCGATTGATCCTCTTCGGCCAATCCATTTACCCGCCAATCAATTATTGAGGATCTCCCAGGTATTCAAACTGTAGTGGGGCGATGCGCCATCTTGCTGTTAGAACATGTCCTTGTTACGATCGAAATAGGGTACAACTTTATCTTCTCGTATTTGTACAGATCAAAAATTGAAAGGCTTCAATGTTGGTTGACATCAAGAAAAATATTTCTATTTCATGAAACAACATGTCTTCTTAATAATTTATAATATGTTATACTTTTTGTTGAAGACATTTTATTTATGTATAAGTGTTGGACGGAAAAACATATGTTAGGATCCAAATTGTCAAATTGTGTTATTTTTATTGTATTGTCATTATTTGTATATAGTTAATACTTTAGTCATTAAATTAATTTAACTGTTGATTTTTGCTTTAAATATATAAAATTGAATCAGCACCATAGCATGATTACTAGTAGAATAAAGCACCAAATGAGTTAATTTCGATACTGCTAAGTTTCACTTGTTTTACCAAAGTTACATATGCTATTTTGCATTTGAACTTTTCAATTATTACGAGATACCATATTATATATTTATTTTAAAAAATATATAATCCAAAAAATTATTTCTGAAAATCAGTTAAAATATAAATTCATCATTATAAATCTTTTTTTTTTGAAAATTTGGCTATTTTTTATTATTTTAACATATTTTATTTAACATATGTATATCAGTGTATCTATAGATTTATATATTTGTTCCATAATAATTACAAAAAATTACAAAAACATGTTAAACAAAAACATATAGTAATACAATGTAACATAATTACAACTACTAAAATGTAGGAACCAAATAAAAATATAATCATGCAACTGTCAGTTTCATTTTAATCAAAATCAGTAGTTCAAAAAACTTACATGATATATATTTTTATTGCAATTACACCTGTTATTCACATACATACATGAAGTCAAAGTTCAGTGGTTTTTCTGGCATGCTTAGCATACAAAACGTGAATGTTCAAGACAAATAGCTTTGTCACAAAAGCCACATGAATAAGCTGTTATTCTGTTCTTTTTGCCACCATCGTAGCAATCTTTGCACCGTCTTTTTCTATCTTCCCATATAATTTTCTGGTGCAACGGCATGCCTGTTGAGCTGAAAGCCGCATAGCTCCCAAGCAACCTTGATTGTTGATGGAAGATTACGGTAGTTATCTATGCGATTATAAATGTGAGTATCAACTAGAGCAAATCCAATTTCTTTGATGGCTGAACGATGAAATTCTTTAAACTCCCGATCGGTGAGTCGACGTAATTGTGATATCAGCAAAGAGGTATTTAGCAGGCAAAATACACTGAAAGAGGCCACCGACAACACTTTCGTTTGGATGTGTAGTGCTGCACCATTTTATCCATGACGTCAACACCTGACTTATTTGCATTATAGTACAAAACAGAAGTGGCTTTTCCTGATGCTTCATTAAGTTCACCAACTTGTGCAAAAGAATCCATCAAAATGAGGACAGTGTCATATTCATTGAAATAAAACTTTGTAACACCTCGTCTTCGCTGAGCAGAGATGTGGAATCTGGTGAAAGATCCCATTTGTTACGTCTTATTGTACCGACATAGGTTGTGTTATTTCACGCAAACGATTGACAAGCTGTATTAAAGAAAAACCAACTGTCGCCAACTAAGTTATGACCTTTATTGAAATAAGGTTGCATTAGGTTCATTACAACGACTTCGAAACAGATAGGCAGCTTTCAATTCAACAGCATTGAGAGTATTTTGTCCAATGTATGCAAGACCACGTAGGCAGAATCCAGTTGAAGTTTCACATAACCAGAACAACTTTATACCATGCTTACCTGGTTTACTTGCTATATACTGCCGAAATCTTACACGGCCATGAAATTCAAGCAGTTGCTCGTCAACTGTCAGATCTGATTCAGGAGCAAACACATCAGCTCGTAAGCAACATTTTATTTGATTAAATCAATTGAGACTCATCAAGCTCTGAATATTGGGTGACCATCTCGTCTTGACTACAGCTCCTCCAATGATCTGACAATATGGGCTTTGTATGCTCCAGCAAGAATGCCTATTGGGTGATAATATTCCAGTGTTTCAGATTTTGGGCTGCTTCTCGTCTTTCATTGTACTCATGAACCATTCGTCTACCTTGAAGATTTGTGTATCGGAGAATTTCACCATACGTGTCTTCCGTATACATCATAAAACATTCAAGCAATGTGGCTGGATTGATGCCTCTTCTTATGCCTGACTCAACACGTATAACATTTCTGGCCGGTTGACGTCGGACTATAGTTTTGAAACATTAACATTTGTTTTAGAGTTATCATATTCTTTATAAAACATAGTAATTGCATAGTTTAACATTATGGGTCTGACAGTAAATATCAAAATCTTTTTATAAAGCACGCGTTTCTGTATATTTTTTACAGGAATATACCTAATTTAAAATTGGGAAAAATCATGAAATATTGGGTGATGTGAGTAGCGTACAGCAGTAGTCCAAAGTTGGTTATGGGTCCCACAGACTTATAAAGTGTGCTAACGGTTAAAAATTAGAAATACCTACTGACTATACTCGTAGTACCTCAATATACATAAATATGTATGAGTAATTATTTAACAGACTTACAAATATTTTTTGGTGTTGGATTGGAGAAAATAATTACTACATTAAAATGAATATTTTAATAGGTTATCTAAAGTATTTTGTTGAATATTAATAGGAAATTTATTTTACTTAAATACTTTTTGTATTGGATGCTGATTTAAAAACGTTTCTTTTTAATTAATAATAAAATCATCATCTAATACAAAGTATGTATTTTAGTTAAATGGCATTAATAACCATTTATATATTCTATATTATTAAGAAAACATTTTCTTCCGTCCAAAATAAAAAGACTTATAGGTCTGTTAACTAATTACTCATACATATTTATAATGAAGTATTTATTAAATAATATTAATTGTTATTGTATAAAAATCTTATCAAAGTTTTAATTAAAATTATTGCTACTTATTTATTTATACTACTTTCCATAGAATATTAAATAAACGAAAATAAATGTAATGGCAATTTCTATCAATTTCGTCCGACACCATTTTTTATGAAAAATTATGAATAGACTACATTAGTATGGAAGGGTCATTTATTTGTTTTGATCATAGTTAATGTTTTCTATCAATATGTGGTGAATAAAGTACAGAGTGTCCCAAAAGTCTTTGACTTTTTCAAAACAAGTCTATGTCAATTGAAATATTTATTTTTAATTAATAAAATAATTAATAAAATATAAAATTAATTAAAAAATATATCTCTATGATATACATAGATTAATTTGTGATGTATTTTAATGATTGCTGTGTAAGTTAGATTTAAAATACAGTATCCAAAATTGTAGATTATAGAGTAGAGCAAAAAATTTATCTTGTTTCGTGGGCGATTACATTTGACGATAGGAAAGAGAGTCGGCGATTATTTAGAGAAAAGTATGCAATAGGCACCTCTGCTGACAAGGTTATCTGATACTGGTCGCTTAAATTGTTAGAAACTTGATGTCTGATTGCCAACTTTTAGGTCTTCCGAAAATTGCCAGTACTGATTATGAAAAAGAAAATGTTTTGTTATGTATAGACAATGATGAGACATCATCTGTGCGTTCTATAGACAATGAAACCGGAATTTCAAAGTCTACAGTCAGTGAATACTCAAGAATGAGAAAATGCATCCTTTAAGACTGGATTATTGTCAAAAACTATATAATGGTGATGAAGACAGATGTATCCAGTTTTGTGAGACACTGATTCTGAGTTTCAATGCAGGCCCTGTTTTTTAAGAAACTTTTTTTTTCAGATGAATTTCATCACTTTGAATTAATTATTTAGGACAGTCAACAAGCACAACCTCCACTTCTGGCATGAGAAAACCCGTAACTGTTTGGGTTGCTATAAGCTTTAGTGGAATCTTTTCATTTGACAATTCACCACAAACTATGACTGACGAGCGATACACAGGTATACCTACTTCAAGAGAACGTGATTCCAAACATGACAAACGTGGCACACTCGATTGTGTTCTTCCTATAAGACGGTGCTTCCCGCATTATTGTGTAGCAACGCGTCAGATTCTTGTTACTCAGTTGACAGGCAGGTGGATTGGACGCCAGGAGATAATTAAATGGCCTCCACGATTTCCGTAGGTTCAGTTTCAAATTGGTTTAGTATTTCTTGAGATATTTCAAAAACAAACTTATCCTGCAAAATTGTTCTGACAATTCCAGAGCTTTTGGTCCCTTTATTTTAGATGCCCTGTGGCACACAAAATCCAATTGACAGTCCCTTTTTAGTATGTCTCTGATTGCCATGTATGTATGAACTGTCATTTATGTAATCAACTTACCACTTACCAACATTGCTAGGAACAGCAATATGATATAAAAACAAGCTATTTGTATTTGATGAAGTGTTGATATACTTAACCTCTGGATAAAAAAACTTGCCCTCCAACATCGTTATTTATAACTTAAATTATGAAACCAAATGTTGGCGTGCAAATAGTAGGTATACAAATGGATGTTCCTGCTAAGTGTTCTAAATTATATTTAAATTTTAATATTGTTTAGAGGTTTTCAAATTGAACATGTCCATTGGTTTTATTTATTTCAACCAGATTGATGTTTAGTTGAATTCGCCTGAAAGGTAAACGTTGTTTTTCAGCGCCGATGTAAGTCGGTTTTTTCAATTTTGTGTTGTATTGTAAAGGTTGTTTTCGAAATAATTATTTGAAACTAGAATTCAGAGGTGTGTTGTTGAAAAATTCTTTTATTGAGCACCGTGGTTGTTTTACAATGTAGAACCTATTTATTGACCGACAGTAAAGTTGCTTGATATCCAAATCATTACCTGCACAGGCCCCTTAAACTTTAAAAAAACTTATAATGGTTCTAATCACCCATATCTAAAATTCGATTTTTTTAGAAGCTATAGGTAGGCAAATGAATGAGATTCAAACTAACTTGGAACTATGAAAAATTAGGTATTTCATAGACTACAGGGTGTATCAGAAGTAACCGTCGAACTTTTTAAGAAAAAATACATCTAATTTAAATAAATATTGTATTGATGA
>JAUYWI010114605.1:0-10686 GCA_034780595.1 Parotoplana pacifica
TGTTGGGCCTCATCAGCTAGGCACAATCACAGCCTGAGCAATATAAAATGTTCGTATATTTCATATCAAAGCGTAAAGGTAAAGAAAATTTGCCAATTTTGCATAAAGAGAGAAAAAGTAGAAGATATTGACAAAAAAGAATTGGAAGCCTGTTTTTTTTATTAAAGGGCACTCACGCTGTCAAAGTAGGTTCTGGCCAATTAATTTTTTGTCCAAAATAACGTAAATGATTCTAAAATCCAAATAAAACGTCCTACCTTTTTGTAAATTTGAGATTTAGAATAAGATAGGCATTAGGAACTGGGTGGCTTATTTTTATGGTTGCTGGTCTATGAGGCCCAGCATAGAGTTAAAGGTAATCTAATAAAAGGGAAGACATGTAGTCGGTCACAGACATAACATAAATACCAAATATATGATAACACTAATTGATGTGTTAATTTACTGGAATCAATTTCAAAATGAATGAATGAAGCAGTTAACCCTATTCAGCCCATTGTGAAGGGTGTCTGCCGGAATTTGAATATCTCAATAACTCCTTGTCAGATTTAGCTTTGGAGTAATTTATTTTTGACGATTTTAGATTTTACTATATTAAAGATTAGAACCTTATTGGTAAAGAGTTTACTTAAATTTTGGTTTATAATAGGTGAGGCATTTACACTTTACCTTTAGTAAATGAATCTAGAAAATAGCCAGGAACAGAAAGTGAAGAATTAACTGGTTCAATTAGCATTTCTATATTATCCTAAAGACAATAATAAAAAAAATGGAGCAATTGCAGCAAAGAATAATTGTGCATTGTGTGGAAATGAAGGTAGTGACTAACCTTTTGTAGACGATCTGCAGCATATTTAAGATTTTCAATATAAGTTGTCCAACACTGTGATTGCGGAAAAGAATCAGGTTTTCCAGCCATAACATGAAGCCTAAAATAAAAAGCAGGAATAGTTTGGTTTCTACATAACAATTTACTCAGCAAAAACAACAATGAATGTGCAATTTAGACTGAGACCTGCTACCACGAGACAGCAAACCACTTACAGTGAACGGTAAGTTGCCAGCCCATGTTGACCAATTTCGAAATTCCGTTGATGATACCACTGAGTTTCGAACAAAATCACCGGTTTAAAAGTAAGACGGTGCTGACACTCAAAAATGCAAGACAAACTTAAGGAGAAAGCTATTGTGATAACGAAAAAGGAAATAAATTTATTGGTAAAGACAGACAAAGTACCTAAAAATCACTAAATTTTCAAGATGTTGGATTAGAAGAACCCTGATGCAGATAATCAAATTTAATTCTTGTACTGTCCTTTATTCGAGGTGAAAAGAAACATGGGGATCGGTAGATGTGGCTCAATTAGACTACTTATCATTGATTCAAAAAAATCTTAATAAATTAAACACATGGTGGAAGGACACGACTCCTTGTAGCTGGCAGACATCCATGAAAAGCACCAGTAACTCATTGTAAAATAATTAAAAATATCTTCAAAACATTTTGTACAAACCTGTCAATTACTAGAATTGTATAAATTTATTCAGTAGAAATTGCTACTTACTTTGAACAAGACATTTTTTTACAGTAATCAATAGAAACTTCCAGACTCTCTTTAAATTCTTGAACTCGGTTCGGCAGGCAAGCTATACCCAATTCGTCTTTGCTAAGATCACCAGGCCATGAATTTATTAAAACTATTGGTACACCGGAGGTCAAAAAAGACTCACAACTTTCATTATAAGGAAAATTTATTTCAACACATTTAAAATGGGCATTTTTCGCTTCAACAATGCGTTCAGATAAAGAAGTGGTGGATTCTTTAAACAACCAGCTTATATTTGCTGCCAGTCGGAAGCGAGACATTTAACTAAAAGTTAACAACATAATAAACTAAAAAAAATACAGCTGCAATTATATAATAATTGTTTTTGCAAAACAATACATTTGTCTGTAATCGGAAAGAAAGCCACTACCTTGAAAATCTCTAGTCTAGACACTGCACATGAGAGAACCTTTCCCTCTCCGGTCAGTGCAGTGTCCAAACCGGATTAGACTATTTGCTCCCTCACATTCATCAGAAAATAAAATTTTACCCTTCGTGGTCACGAAAATCGGATACTACTTGAAAACGCTTTAACTAATTGAAATGAAATTTGGTATTAGTGTACTATATTCTTTTGTTTTTTCTTTTGTAAATGTTTAAGCCTCTGACAACCCCCCCAAGGTCACCTGACGGCTCTCTGAAATTCAAAATAGGGCCAAATTATACTTTTTACAAAAAATAATAATTCTAGAATCATATATATTATGAGGTTTTGAAAATATAGATTTTTGACATATGGTACAACCTAAGAGCCAAAAATGTTTGAATTTTTGCCATAGAAAAAAATATGAATTTATTTTTTGAACTGTGAAAAAATGTGCTAAACTACATGCAGCTGCAAAAAAAAAAAAATCAGAAAAAAATATTCACCAAAAATTTTTTTTGTGGCCATTTCTGAAATTCCTATACTTAGCTAAGAAAAATTGGAAATTTTATTTACACATAAATAATAATTATTCATTGGAATATCTTAAAATTTGGCATAAATATATGTACTTATTCTTTGATTCTTTATTAGTGTGCCAAGTGAAAACATCCTAAACTTTAGCCAAAGTCTGAAATAAGGTCTATTGAGTTTGGGCCTGCGCCTGAATGACTCATCAAAATCGTTTTTTTAGTGACTGAATTCAATCAAAAACACTAAAAATGATTTAGAAAGTTATTATAAGCTATTAAAAACCAATTTGGATGATTAATTTATCACAGAAAACACTTTATTAAAAAAATCATATTTTGTGAACCTGCCCTGAACTGCTGGCCCTCATATCTCAAAATTTAATAAATTGTCTTAGATGCCTTCTGAATTATAAGTCTCAGATCTCAGGAAAATAGGATGTTTTATTTGGATTTTAGAGACAATTTAGTGATTTAGCTCAAATATCGATTTTATTAGCCAAAAAATCAATATTTTTTTCTGGATTTCTATTACTTAGGTTCTAGTGGACCTACACACAAAATTTGAAGTCAATCGGACAAACTCCATTTTTGGACCTGATGACGTCATCGGCCCCCTTATTGATTTAAAAAAAAGTCAACGAATCTTTCCAAATTTCAGTCTAATCTATACACGGGAAGTATGAAATCCTAGTGGCTAGAGGGAGGTAACCACGAGGTATATTTTTATGTGTGACAAAAATACCCCCACCCAACTAAGATTTCATACTTCTTGTATATCGATTGAGCTGAAATGTGGTATAGAGGTATCTTGGAAAATTCATAGACAAAAATGGTATAGATTCATTAAGCACTTACAATAGGTGCAAATCCATTGTTTTTGAAAAATATAGATTATAGATTTTTTGGGGGCTAAAATCACTTAATTCTAGAATCTAAACGCAACATCCTTCAGGTGAGGGGCCGGGGGTCAAATAACAAAAAATTTACATGAAATTTTTTTGTGCAGCTTGCGACCACAAGGCATTAATTGTAGTGACTTGTTGAAACTAACAAATATTGAAATTGTCTAAAATATGTACAAAATACCAGTGTACGACCAAGACTATTCTTTAACATATGACTATTCTAGCATATGGCAGAGCTCTTTCAAATAGATACATTCCTTAGATAAACAAATATACACGTATATAAAAACAAGTTTATCATAACATTTGAAACAATAATGGAATCCAATAATTGGTTTTTCAACTAAGATATTTAGTACTGTTAGAAAATCGTAAACCAAACAAAACAGTAGGTAACTCAATTTTCTTATAAATTAAAAACACCAAACTTAGTTAAAATAACATGTATATTATGTATAATAGCATATACACAAATCTCTTTTAACATACAAATTGCATTCCAGCAAAAATGAATCAACACAATTAACATAAACTCCTCTCTGATTATTACTAAACGATAAGTTTTCATAATGCATTTAAAGAAAGCGACCCTAATACTTACGTTGTAACAAATAGGTATAGTACTCAAAAATTAAATTCTTAAAAAGTTATGTGCGTACGCTGGAAATGAAAAAATAGTGACAAAACATCTGAAGAAAAAAGGCGCATTCAGATGATGTCTCAAACGAAATATTCAAGAACCTCAAAAGCCTGACTAAGCAGATATTGAAGCAGAAGATTCATAGATGACGAACTAGCCAGAGTATGTCAAACAATCTTCGACAAGGAAACAGCAAAACGAAAACAATCTTGGACTTCTATAGGGCGTAAGACAGAGTACGAAACAAGATGGTGCAACAGTTGTCTAAAGGAGTTAATTGGAACAATGTGAAGAGTAGAAAAGAATCCTCAGAAATATCCCACCAAATGGATCGATATTTGTTTTGGCTAAATCACTCAAATTGCTAAATTTCGCCCAACCTCATTTTATTAAGTGGGGGGGGGGGTCAGACCCCAAATTTCATGAAGAGAGTTTCATACGGTTTGATACCAAATTTCATGCAGCTAAATTTAAATATATTTGGATATGATCATACCAAATAACCTGAAATTAGATATACATACTAAATTTGGTAGAAGTCAATTTTATAATTAGTGAAGCAATAGAGTAAAAATATGACCAAACAAAAGAGAGCCCTGAGAGATAAAGAAAGAAATGTGGTTTTTGAGAAAGTTTTATACGGGTGGGTTGAATATATTGGTGAACTTTTCAATGATACCCGGACCGAAAAAATACCATGCAAAATGAAAACAATGAACTGACTGGAAAAAACATTCTAAAAAGCGAAGTTGAGACAGCCATTCGTAGTATGAAGAATGATAAGGCTGTGGGTCACGATGAACTCTCTAAAGAACTTATAGAGGAATCAGCAAACAAGATTTATAACAGCGGATAAATACCTCGACTAATGAAGAGTCAGTTTCATATTATTGCCTAAGAAAGGCAACCTTTCAAACTGTAATAACTATCGCTTGATGAGCCAAGTTACGAAAATCACTAAAAAAAAGAGCGAAATTGGATGGGAGCAGTTCGATTTTAGCAAAAATAAATGTACAAGAAATGCCATTTTTGTCATGGGAATACTCTCAGAAAGGTGTACTGAACAACATGATTTATATGTTGCCTTCATCGATTATGAGAAATCATAAAAGATCTGATCAATCTGGGTATCGATGGGAGCAAAAAACGGCAATTTCAGTTGACGGAAATCTTAGTGATTGGACAAATATAAAGTGATCTTATCTTCTGACTTGTTTTCTCTCTATGCTGAAATAATTATGAGAAAGGTGGTTGTTGTAACGGGAAAGTTTGTTGTTAACATAAGATAAGCTGATGATACAATAATTATATCAGATAAAGAGGAATACCTTCAAAATCTATTAAACAGCTTGAAAGAAAATACATAGGCTTAAATATCAACAAGGGAAAATGAAAGTTATGTTTTTTTTAGCAAGAACGCAATAACTCCTCCTACTTGCCACTTAAGAATTGAAAATGAACCAGTGGAGCAAGTGCAACAATTCGATTATCTGGGCAGCATACCAACAAGTGACTGTAGATGTAATACCAAAATTAAGCGTAGAATTGCCATAGCTAAGAAAGCATTCAATGACAAGAAAATCATTCTGACAGGCAAAAGCATTGCTCTTAAAACCAAGAAATTGTTTTTGAAAAGCTACATCTGGTTAATATTGCAATACGGATGCGAACCTTAGACAATAAGTGCTCAAATGAAAAAAAAAACGTTTGGAAGTAACGGAAATGTGGTACTACCGCAGGCTCCTTAAGATTCCATGGACAGAAATGGCAAAAAATGAGAACAGAAAGCTAATATTTTGTGTACGTCAAAGGCAGCTAAATTTTTAGGCACACAATGAGACAATATGGCTTAGAGAAAGTATCGCTGGAAGGAAAGATATTTATGGGTGCAGAGCTAGAGACAGACAAAGGAGGGTTTATCTCGAGGGGCTAGTTGCTGCCTGACTGATACTCGGAACAAACTTAATCTTCTCCATTTAACTCGAGATCGCGATAAGTTCAAGAGACTAGTTGCCAACGTCAGGACCTGACAGGGCACTCTAAGCATAAGAATAACGACTGGTAACATTAAAATTACTTCTATGTTTAATAAAAATTATTTTACGATTTATCTCTGAAAACTTTGGAACGTAACGAAAAAGTGTCCCACTATTTTTGGATTAATTTATCACAACAGCGACATGATTTCATTTATGAAAACTATATCTTCAAAAATTAACACGCTGAAATGACTTCACTCAAGTTCTAGAAGAATGAAAGATACGGTCTACCTCAGTATAGACTATTTATTTTTTCTAAGTATTGCTTGACCAATATTGCAATATACAAAATCTGGGGAGCACAAAATTGAGGCATTTAACTGCCCACAAGTTGAATAAAAGTTCCTATCTTCACCATAAATTTAAAATCACTGATTTGTTCGAATACTGAGTACTGGAGATCGAGTTGTATGTCAATAAATAAAATGAAGCTTTATCATGCTTAGAGGACTTCAAAGATCTAACAGCTTTGTCTTTTGAGTAATCGCATTGTAAATAAGTGTCCCACTAACTGGCGTAAATTGTCCAGTGACTAGTTTGATCACTTCCTGCGCCGCTATACCACCCATAAATGATGCTACAGAATGAAGTTCAGATCCACCGAAACGACACATTTCCTGTGAATTATAAAATCAGAAAGTGTTTAGTCTGGGAAGGGGGAAGAGAGATATACATAATTCTAACATTGTGTATCAAAGGTTCACATGTAAAAACAAGCAACTGCAATTAAATTGGATGCAAAACTTTCATTTAAAAAAATTCTTTCAACAAATTCTTCCATAACAGTGTTAAAAATTTGGAACAAACAATGTAGTGTCTGTCTATATACAGGGTGTCAGCAAAGTTTGTATACAGTTGATATACAGTGATTTTTTTAAAGAACATACTTTAGAGGCATGCAGAACAAGGGGGGCAGGTAATTTCACTTGTAACAGTCCTGCGCGTTTTCTGTTTTCCAATAATTTTTCAAAACGAATTTGCGCTCTTCAAAAGTCAGCTTGCGTGCCATAATTGTGAGAAGATCATTGCAACTGTGTCTCGTTTCGAATGATCGTCAGGCGGCCAGCGAATCAATAAACCGTTCTACTTTCAGAACTGACACAGATCTATTTTTAGAATTGACTTCAGGCCAGGAAATGAATAAACCGGTTCATTGTTACAAGTGAAATGACCTGCCTTCATTGTTCTGCCTCTAAAGTGTGTTCTTAAAAAATCACTATATCAACTGTATACAAACTTTGTGGAGTCCCGGTATAGAGACCAAATTTCTACATTTGTCAAGTGATAAATCAAAAATGTTTTGGAGAGGCCAAGACCCTACACTAGAGGTAATCTATCGCCTATTTTCTTTCTTAATATAAACACAGTTTAAAATATTTTAGATTAACTTTATTTATACAAATGCAAAGGGCACTTACTTGAATATAATCATCCTTGACTGCGGCTGGACTTTGGCCCATTGATGAAAGTATTCTATTGAGGTGAGTTCTTAGAAGAGGAAAATCTTCAGTTTCAGACCAATGGTCTAATTCACCAGGCCATCTTCCACCGCGTTCCCATCTCAAGCAATCTGCTGCTCGGAGAACTAAGTACCAACACAATTCTTCATTGTCTTCATATGATGGACCCAAATCTAACACAAAATAGAATTAAAATAATCATTTATAATTTTCACTGATATTCAGAACAAAGTATTATGTAAACATAAAAGCACCATCCATCACAAATTCAAAGTCATAATTAGACCCATTCTAGAAACAAGTCTCACGATTCCTAACTGTCTACTTATGTACATTTATCTAGGTGGGTAGATAATTTCAGGCAACGTTGAATAGATTAGAAGAGAACTCAATCAAGCACCTGACTGTGCTATGTTAATGCATAGTCTGCATTTCCTGTCTAAGTATTTGGGCTACAAACCTGGGCTGTAGTAGTGATTGGTCGACCACAATAACAATCATAACACCATTAGATTAGAATAAACATTCTAACACGTATTTGATTTTAATGATTTTTTCAAATAGATACGTAGCTCTATTACAAAAATAGACACAAATTGGAAGAATAACAGTATGCACATAACGGGCTTCAAATTAAAGGCAAAGCAAAGCACACCATCCTGGTCCTTTTTTTTTTTACCTCAGCAGAGCATACGATCGCACATGGAAGAATGGAATCATAAGCAAAATGCACAATATGGGGATGGATACCAAGTTGTATGAAAAATGGATTGAAATTTTTTTGAATGATAGAAAAGCGAATGTAAAGATCAAAGGGGAAGAGAGCACGAAAGGAGTATGAGAGATGGACTTCCACAAGGCTCCGTCCTGGCGTCAATCCTGTTATATCCAGTATATATATATCAATGACATCGAGAAATATATATCAAAAGAATGTATGGCCTTTCTTTTTAAAAACGACCTTGCTGTAGCAGCACATGCAAACACAGTAGAAGAAGCAGAAAAGTTAGCGCAAAAGGCAATAGATGGGGGCGACATTTGACAGACTCATAAACTTCAGCAAACACAGCAAAAGAGGAAGCCAACTGACCAAAATTATACAACTTCTGAGCAGAAGAGACTGGGGGAGTTCAGAAACGAGCCTAAGAACAATCCGTAGGTCTTATCAGCGCTGGACTAGAATATGCAGGAGGGGCATGGCTAGGGGGAGCCTGCGAGACGGCCATCAACAGAGTAGAATGAATTCAAGTGGCCGCCATAAAGGTCTAACAAAAGATACCAACAATAAAGCTGCACTGGCTGAAACAGGAGATCCTTATAGGCATCAAAAGAAGTATGCTAGCCGAGAAACTTAGGAAAATGCCTTAAACTAAATGAAGGACACCCATCTATGGCTATTGCTACAAAAGAATGTTAGAAATTAAAAAAGGAAACAGGAAAGGAGAGCAATTACCATCAACTGAAATGCGGTAAATGACAGAAATTGAGAAGCTAAATAGGAAAGTTCACCAACAGTAATATCGACGAGAAGTACGCATCATGCGAAGAATCACAGACAGTAAAACACCTCCTGATAGAATGCAAAGACATAACTGTAGACTACTGGCGCAGGACGATATGGGGACCAGGACCATCGCTTTGTTAATGGTCGAAAATTAATGTACTTTTTGGAGAAAGTTCCCGGTGGCATTTTAGTACGCTGATATGGATATCCTCAGTCCGAAAAAGACAAAAATAGAATACACCTAATTGAAATACATTAACTACATAAATTACACTTACTCAATTCTTCTGAATGTGTAGGGGATAATTTAAGTTCATCTTCCAACGATTTGCAATTTAAAACGCGAAGAAAGTAAGAATTTTTGCCTAGGGAAACAATTAAAATAATACCAAGGTTAAACGTAGAATATTATAGAAATAGCTTAAATATTTTAACAACTTACAAAATAAGCGCACATCTGTGCTACTTAATCCTTCATTGATTTCCTAAAAGCCACCAAACAAAAAAGCACATTAAAAACGAACTAAATGCATAATAGTAATACAGGACCAACTATAAAAGTCTCGATGACTTATCGTAATATAGCAGGTTAATAATGTTTAAATATCCACTCGTCATATTTACAATATAAATTTTATAAATAAATTATTCTTGAAAGATGTCAAACAATTATAGGTTTCTTCTCCAAAGGTCACGTGATGGTCTCTGAAAAATGAAGTTGGGCTAATTTTGATACTTTCAAAACTCTATTCCTTATGTTAATAAGATTTCTATTTTTAATCTATTATTGTCTAACATTACTGCATTTTATGGGTGCAACCTGAGACCAGAGCTAATAAAATTCAGAAATACAATAACCGATCTATTTCCTTATATCCCTATACAATGATGAAAATGCAATGAATATTCATTTGACTTTGTGATAAGAAAACAATTGAAATTCAGACATGGTATTTGAGATACGAGAACTTAATTCCAAAAATCAGTATAGTCATTAATTTAATAAAACGTCACTTTTAGTTGAAGAGGAAATTCATATAATTCAGCCATAGCAACAAATGGCACCGATCATCAAAGTTCACTAAAGGTCACCAAAGATGGTTTCTTAAAAGAATGTAGTCCAGTAATATACAAGTGACATTAAGGTCACATATATGTATTTTTCTATTAGGCCCATCAAAAGTCATTTTTAAAGCTGCACCTAATATGGTCAAATAATATAATAAAAGCATGACAAATTAATAAATATAAAATGTTGAGATTTCACTGTCAACCATACACCATTATCAAAACAAAAAAATGAAATATGAATAAAATTATAAACAACAAAATGTATACAGAGCCAAAAATCTAAACATTAAATTAAAAAATTAATGTTTCATTTTTTATCAAAACCTATTTTCAAGAAAACAGAGTCACGGAAAATATTTGTGTCAAAAAGAAACCTAATTTGATTGTTTATCAGTAGTAATGTAAGTTGCATTATGAATTGGAGTGTATTTGTGAGACAAATTAAAATAGGTAAAACACCACGGACTCGTTGGTTTTAAATTAAAATTCTGGTAAAGAAAAACAAGAAAACAATTGGCCAGACGCGTTTCGTTTAATAAAACTTTTTCAATGGTATCACAATA
>JAUYWI010114616.1:0-10686 GCA_034780595.1 Parotoplana pacifica
GTTTTAGCCCAAGGACCGTGAAAGGTTGTCACCAGCGATAAATAGATGCTGCCTCCCATGGTGATTGCGGGGTCTGATACTACTAAAAAGTAGTATTTGCGAAATAGCATATAATTAGCGGATCACAGTGAAAAGGGCTCTGAGATACTGTGATGACATCATTCGATGTTGCAACATGGATCACAGGTGATCCGAAGCCCGCCAGACAACAAACATTTTGGCGAATGAAATCATAGTTCTAATTTGGACTTGCATTATAACGTTAGAATACACAGAAAACAAAGATTATTACTGTATAATTTCCTTCCATGTATGCTGTTGACAACGAAAATAGTCTGTCGAAAACTATGCATACGAGTTTCCAAAGTAAATATTTTTGGACAGAATTTAACAACCGGTACTTTTTAGAGTACAATCATCAGATTTAGAGGTATTTTTTATCATTTTTGCCTTAACTATCTAAATTTTACATACATTGTCCATGAAAACTTTTCATATGGACTACAGATTATGCCGCTGTATGAAAATAACCTTACCAGGAATAGATTTTGAGACTGAGTCAGATCATCCAGATCCAGTTTCCAGCACAGTGTTGGCCGAACCAGACAGGGCAGACCAAATATCAGTGAGTCACACACTGCACTGGCCGACACCTGGGACACCACTTGAAAATTGTAGATGGGAAGTAAGCGGCCACCACTTCTCAACGACGAACCACTGGACAGAGCGCGCGCTGAGGTGTGGTCAAGTTCAACAAGGTAGTTAGAGGCACAGGGAAGACTTGAAGCATTTACAATGCATTCCTAAAATATGTAGATCCGTTTAATGTCAGAATTGTTTTAGAATGCAGTTTGTATTACTTATGGGAATATACAATAAGAAAGCCACAACTCAGAAATCGATTCAAACCTCTAAGGTAGCTTGTAGCAAGAGTGACCTTACGAGGAGTTTTTGGATATTAATTTTTTAGTATTAAGATAAAAAAAAGTGATACTAAGTTGCCTACGAAAAAATCACTAACTCAGCTGATTTAGTTTCCAAAAATGACTCGGAAATTCTCTGATTAAGACCAAACAACATTGCAATTCTTACCATAATATCACATTTAATAGTCAATGTTATACCATCATCCTCTGGTAATAAAATATGGAGATGCTCGCTATCTGAACACGTGTTTAATAGCCATTCTTTAAATAAATTCTCAAACACTATTTCATGCGTAGTCTGAAAAAAAAAATATTTCATCACCATCAACAAAACTTTTCCTGTGTAGTTTTATGAACAATTTACATTAAAAGATACTTGAAAATCCTATTTGGAACGCATCTGCAGGAACTGTTTTTTAGATAAATTTGTATTGCCAGTTTACTTAAAAAACTTTTTGGTCACATTTTGTTTTTTTGACTTCAACTTTGTTAGATCTAATATTTGAAAACATCAACAGATAACTTTTAGGTTTTGATTTGTTTCTCTAATTTATTCCTCCACATATTTTTATACATTCTTCATGTAAATTTATAAAGAATAGGTATCTTGAGAAAATTGTTTCCTTACAAAAGTAGTTTCTGACATTTAATATTCAACTAACCTGTAAATTTTGCAATTCAATAATTCCTTCCAGCGAGGTAATTTCATCAAATTGATCATCAGATAGTGATGCAATGTCACCAACATTGTAGTCCTCTTCCTTATTAACGTTACATGGTTGAACCAATCGAATACGTTTGATACATTCCGTTGAATTGTGTCTACAAAAAGCCCTTGCTGCTTTAACAAAAGGTTTGACTTGGTTGGTAATAAACGTAATTTCGATTTTGTTCTTTTGATGTTGCCGATTACCAGAGACAGATCCGCTATTAAACAGCTGATATGAGCCCATGCAATTTTGATACTGATCAACAATTTCGTGAAATAGCTGTTAAAAGTATAGATATTGGTAAAAAAACACAAAAACCCCACACAATAACAAATTAACTAAAAGTGAGTTTTTTATGTCGCTAGCGCCATTGACAGTCACATCATGGGCCGGTAGAGATATTTAAATATTAATCTAACCAAAAATACCCACCTGTTGAACATCCACTTCTTTGACAAGATTTTCTGTGGATGCTATATTCTGGTTGGTAGTCAAGTGCATATTCAAAGAATCTAGTAGCTGACATGTGTTATTGCGAGTAAAATGGATGGGAATTGGGTTGCTAATCTCTTCAGAAATGATCGACAAACCAAACATAGGAACACGACAAGGACCAGAAATTGTGACAGCCAGAGAAAGGACATTCTTTAATGCCAAAATAACATTTTTCAGTGTATCATTTGATAGATAATTATTGATTATAAGAAACTGTGATGATTGTTGGCCATAAAGCAATCTTTTGGTTTCATTATTTTGGATAGAACCTCCAGACATATTGTTACCAACTGAAACAAAAATAGATATTGAAATGTCATGCATGATTGCAAATAAAATCTTCATTGCAGAAAAACATACAAAGAATGAATTAAATTTTTTTAAATCAGCCAAGCCCTTGACAGTCCTATCCAATTAAAACCACCATTTAGTAATGTGAATTTTGTTCAACCCCCAAGGTAGAATATCTTCTTTTCTTTTCTATTATTTTTCTTACTTAGGTACTCAAAAAGTAAGTAATATGCTAAACTGATTGTATTTTCTAAATGAAATGTATTTTTATTTTTTCTAAATATAAACTTTAGATTAGCTAGAGATATGATCATAAAATCAGCTGCTGGTTATTGACAGAGTGCAGATGGTTGAGTCTAGAAGTTTATTCCATTTGTTTACATAAATTGATAATGATTCTTTTCTCTGCTACAGATTGCCTTGTCTACTTCTATGTTCATAAATGAAGAGTAAAGTAATAATCACAAAGACAAAACCAAATATAGGAGTTACTAACATGCTATTCACCAGAGTACATAGTTAGGTTAGGATTGAGAGTCCAGTGTCCAACCACGCTGTACAAAATAAAAGGTGCTTAGAAACATACTCAAAGCAAACTACAGAAATAGTTTGTCATATTTGTTTTGTATGGAAAGCACAACTACTTATAAATGATCAGATAAATGCAAATATGGACAGAACTTGTCATAAATGTTCACATGACTGAAAACCAGAGTGCTGGTTGTACATGGGAATAGGATGTTAGTAATGTCTATGTTTGGTTTGGTATTTCTTCTGATTTATTTCAGAGCATAAACTAAAGTTAAGAAATATTTTTATCATTTAAAAATAAGTTAAAAAATTATGTATTCATATCATTTACAAAGGAAATAGGTATATCCATTCTCAGTGTCAATACTTCATATGGCTTCTATTGGCCTCAATGACTACTCCAATGCTTCGATTCATGCTCCCAACCAAGTTATTGATAACTGGCGGTGGTATTTGTTCCCACCACTCCTGTAGCAAATATGTAGTTAGCTAGCTGTAGCAAATCTTGGGATCCCATTGCTGAACAGGTTGTCAAAGATGATTTCATAGATGCTCTATAGGATTTGGAGGGCCATGGAAGGACAGGGACACCATGGTTCCTTAGAAATTCTTGAACTCAATTGGAATTGTGAGCTGAGGCAATTATCCTGCTGAAGCATACAGGGGAGTTGAGGATGATTTTTTTCATCTAGGAAGTGTGTAAGGATGTCAACTTAAGTTGGAGGGTTGCTTTGCCATCATGCCAAATGGCTGCCCAGACATGCATGGAACCACCACTAGCCTGGGATTTGTGCTTGATTAAATCATCCTTCCAAAGTTCACCATGCTGACTCCAGACAAGTTGTCTTCCATCATTGGCAAACAAGCAGAATCTTGATCAAACAATCTTCTGGAATGTTTAAGGCTGGCAGATCACTCTGTTTTGACACCATTGAAAGCATGCAACTCGATTAGCTGGAGTAAGAAAATGGCTTTATAGGACAATGGTACTTCTTAAAACCAGCCCTCTTAAGTCTTCTTCTAACTGTCTATCTGGAAACATTCAATCCCCAAATGGCAAGTAGTGCTGGAGTACTAGAATATCGGTCAATATTGGCTAAATGAAACAAATGACTATTTGCTCTTTTGGTTGTCTTCAGGACTAACCCAGGAGGTTTTATTCTAACAACAGTACCTGTAGGTTTGAACTGTCCTAAACCAATGCTGGATAGTTCTTGTGAGACTCTTGACAATGATCACCCACATTCTATCATGCCTATTGCTCTAACAACCAAGACAAGATCATGCATGATGACTAAAGCATAATTTTCCTTCTAACAAACTTATGTATAACACTGCACAAATCAACTTCCAAATAACTATTCAGTAATTACTGCTCTAGCTAACCATTGAACTATCAATGGCACAAACAACTTACAGATCAACACTGGAAATTGATTACTGATCACTACTGAAGCTGATTATGGCTAAGCTTAACTTTAAAACTAGATGTTCATTTCTTAATTTAATTTATCATGCATACTGGACAAAGCCTATGCACTTTTGTGTATATTTAGTGTCTTTGATCTGAGTCAGACATTCTGCTTTTCAGTCATGTGAATATTTGCACCAAGTCAAGTTTAAGCTTTATACCTGTTATATTAAATAAATGACAACTATATTTGAACAAGGTGTGCCACAATGTCTCTATGTGCAGATATAAAATTTTCAAAATTCTATTTTTCTATGTTTAGGCTAGCTATGATAGCAAGCAAAGGTTCTATTGCATATAGATTAGAAGTTAAAATATAATATTATTTTACTTTAAAAATTGTCTAAAATAGTTCCATGGGCATGTGAATAATTAAATAAACTAATTTTTACAGATGCCATTGCATAAGGTATTTTATTATCATTATTAGACTCTAGACAGAGATGTAATTTATTGTCAAGAAAACTGATAACATTGTGTTTATTATAGAATCTTTTTATTGGTTTTAACCTTAATAGTAAAAATAGATATTCTACAGTTATAAATGAATGGTTACAAATAAGTATAAACGATGAAGAATCAAATGAAATAAGAAAGTAGTCATTTAATATAAAGTCAGAAACAAGGTTAAAGGATAAATTATGTTATAGAAATAGACCATTAGAGTCCCTCAAAACTGTATTTCAAAAATTTTAATTAAAAATCTTTATTAATTAGAACATATAATTTACAATTTATAAGTTGAACATTACTAGTAACATAAATGTATAAAATATGCATTTTATACAAAATTATATAAATATTATTATTATAAATATCATAGGCATAATAAATTTTATAAGGCAGTCAAATATGATGCTCATCACATATGTTCTGAAATGAAAATAACTACTTTGATGAGAGAAATTAAGAAGTTAGGTTATGTCACTATTTTCCCAAAGTGAGATATTTACTACCCTGACAATTAAAAAATATCTGGCCCTTATCTAACTGAATAAGTAAATGTTTTATGAAGATTGACTCAATAAGACAACTTTTTGAAGAAGTAGCCATTTCAACTCTGAAGAATATTCTAAAAATGAAAAATCTGTTCTGTGATAGACCTAATTAATTTTGATTAAAAAGGGTTTTTATAAATAAAAGTCTATTGGAGAAAATGAAGTGAGTTTATCAGTTATCACAAATCTTATACTTTTAAAAGATTCTTCAATCAATACCATTTAGGTTTCAAATTTGAAATGGTTATTAATATTTCTTCCAAAAAAGTTGTCTTAATGTGACAATCGTCATAAAATACTTAGATATGAAGTGGCATTTTACTTATTGGGTTTTATTTCATATAACAATCTATTGACAACAGTAATAATTATGGAAGTATAAATGCATATAACAGATCAGTACAGTACTACTGTACTGATCTGTTATATGCATTTATGAACATAGCTAGGCAGGTGTACTGTGCACTTTTCTTTATTAAATAAGTTAGATGGAGTTTTTTTTACTTTTAGATGCAAAATATTAACTTTTATGTAGGGTCTACTGTAGCCACTTTATGGAAGAACTCTTATTTTGAATTGTTTTAGGAAAATTATGTTTCATACAAAATACATTTGAGTGTTCATCAGATAAGTGTCTAGATTGTTCCAATAATGAAACAAACCCTACATAAAAGTTAATATTTTGCATCTAAAAGTAAAAAAACTCCATCTAACTTATTTAATAAAGAAAAGTGCACAGTACACCTGCCTAGCTATGTTCATGATCTGAGTGAACACTAGTAGATTATTTAAATCAACTTTGTGTCAGAATCAGATATATTAAATGGTATTAAAATTGTATTGGTCTTATGAATAATTAATGTAATACTAATCTATCTATGAGAGTATTATTATTATAATTATTAAATATACATAAACAGACGTATAGTTGTATTACATTGATAAAATTAATAATAAAACTACTTTTACTCCTAAATAAATGTTTAATGTTTTTCTACAACTTGTGCTATTTTTGCCAATTATTTACAGATATCGACATTTGATTAAAGTTTTAAATTTGTCTAAATTAAAACTACGTCAATCAAAGGAATAAAAACAAGGACGAAAGAGAAACCCTACTACTACTCAGGAAAAATACAGGGTGTCCCATACCTAAGTCTGTTTTATATTAATAGTATTACTATATTAGTACTTACAACGTTTGAAATTGTACAGAAAGTTCGCAAGACATACATACCTATATGTTGAATGGCCCACTCACAAAATTGAGATCACTGATCTGGATCATCCTCGGAGTGTTTCTGTAAAAGTTGAAGTTTGTATGGATGCCACTTATAAATTTAAGAACACGATGGATAGAAGATTTTGATATTCCTGTTTCGTTGGACAGTCGTCGAATAGACTTGGTAGGACTTTTTGAAATGCTTCAATAATAATAATAGCTGCATTATTATTAATTGTCTTTGGCAATCTATTTTGAGCTTTATCTGCTACTGATCCGGTTTCTTAAAATTTTTTGATTAGTTTACCAACACATCTGTGAGTTATTGGATTACGATCAATATGACGTCTATTAAATTCAGCAGCAACTTCTCTATGACTCCCACTAACAAAATCACCTCGACACGTTCATCCTTTGTTAAAACCATTGACAGAATGAAATGTATTCCAATATGCTGGAATTTCCATGAATTCCAATTATTGTCAATTTATAGAAATGGCAGAATTTCCAATTATTGTCTATTTATAGAAATGACATTATTTTTGGACTTTCCAACAATAATACTTCAGTAAATTGGTAGGTATATTATTTGATTTTTCTTAAACAAGTCAATTTTCCTATGGGTCCAGACTTATGGGACATCCTGTAGTATAAGATAGTTGGTACTCAAATTATTTTTTCAAACTGGTAAAGAGTGTGTGTATCTTATCTAAATTGTAATTTTTTAAACTGATTATTAAAAATTATTTTTTAAATTAAAGATTCGGTCCTAACTTATGCCCGAATGGTCAATCCTCCCTTAAATTTAGTTATTTCCTTACTCGAAGATGTCCTCCAAACTGATAGTAAATTTTTATATAATTTGGAGGAGCTCCTCGAGTACGTGAACCTTGAAAACTTGAGGGAGGATTGAGCATTCGTGTCTAGTTATTATCTAAGCCAATGGCAATTGACTGTTAACTCCAAAGCTCAGCCTTACCTAATGGACTTAAAATAGAATTGTTGAAATGGGCTATTTTTGAGTCCTCATTAAAATCTTAAATGGTTCAGTGTCTTAAAATAATTTGTACAGACACTAAATTCTATCAAAATTAGTCAATAGTTTAGGAGATACCTACAACATATCGAAAACTGACTTTTTATCTCTTTCTTCCATCTTCTAGCTTTTTTTCTCCTCCTTTTCCTTGTCCATCATTGTCTAAACCATAAATAGAGCAACAACAAAACTTTACAAACTAACCCACATAATTATATTTTTGAGCATTTGATCACATACATATGACCATATGCAGCTTTTATTTAATTAACTTTTTACTTGACAACTGTTGCTACGGTCATTAATATACCATAACATCAAACTATTTAATTACTAATTTATGGTTATCCGACCATATAAATACTTACTATTAGATATGATTTTCTTTTAGGAACAGTTGTTAGGGATGCCAATATTACATGACAACAAGCAATATTTTTTAAAGATATTCCATTACATTTCAACGTAGCTAGTAGCATCAATTTTCCAAAGCAGCAAGAAATTAGGTATATATTTCATTAAACAATGGGAAATTAAATAACCAAATGGTCAAATAGTGTCGACTCAACCATAAAATAAAGAAAATTATTTTTGGGCGACCTGTCACTAGATGGTATTGTTTGTTTAGATAAATGAAAATTTTAAATATTAGAAATATCTAAATTAATCAATGTCTGAAAATATACTATAAATTCAAATTCTCAAATACCTAATCCTAAAGAAAATTTAAAAAAATAAGAACATTGCAATTGCACAAATAGCATTATAAAATATCATTCATCTAAAAACATACTAACATTCAGATAGAGCTAACTACATAGCTCCCGAAATGATTTTACATATTTTAGAGTTTGAACTAGCACACTTTTTGAACTTTTTGGTCTTTAAAAATGAAGATAACTAAAGCAAAATGATATTTTTTGAAGTTTTTAAATAAAAGAATAAAACTAGTGATCACAAAAGTTTAAAAATGTGAAATCATTTTTGAATGTCCGTCTATTACATGTTTGGCGATAGATATTAACCTGACAACAATATTTTATTATTTGTCTCAAAATTTAATGTAAAAATTGCTTTTGTTTTTGAACAATTGGTGAATTTATAGATACCTAAGATTGACTAAAGAGGTCCAAAACAAATCCGAAAAATACTTGAAATAGGTAAATGAAATGGTGAAGGGTGATGGATCCGGACGCCTAATCATGAGGAATAGGCGTTTTCTGCGCAAGTTTGGCCAAGCCACACCGGCCTGTCCTTGCCGTGGACCCCACCCGACACACCACTACATACCAGAGAGCGGTGAATGGCAATCTTATTGACGACATTCTTATTTTTTTACTCTTATGAACATGGGGAGGGCGGAGAATGTAGGATGGTGCACATTATCCCTTGTCTGGTTGAACCTGCTATTTCTATTCAGTATTATATCAATACATTGTTTATCATAGTTATGCTTGTTATGTATGCTAAGCACTTTAACTTATCTCTGTTCTGTGCTCATACACTCATTGATTGTTCTATGTTGTTCTGTTCTTCATTTATGCTCATATTTGTCTTACTAACTGTATGTAACTTTTCCTGTTCCTTGCAGGAACTGTTTTATTATCGTGAATAAATATAATTCTCACGAGAAGTCATCTTTACAGTCATCCTTTTCTATTCATTGATCATGTTTTTCTGATGATAGCTTCTTTCACTACTCTATGTCTAAGATCCTTTGCTAAATTTTAAAATAGTTATCTATGTTATATCTTGATAAAACTAAAAAAACGGATGTTCAAATTAAAATTCGTTTGAATAAATATCAAAAACAGAAAGTATTCAATTTTACAAAAACACAAACAAAATGGTTGCTCTTAAATCTATTTCGCTAAGAAAGGAATGTACGAATGCAAATTTGACTACTTATATTGGAGCAGTCTCCAACATTCTGCTGCCACAAAGTGAACGTCTTATTTTTTGGAATAAAATTCTCATGTTTATAAAACTTGGATTAAAGCCATTGTTAGGTGCTGTTGATAATGTCCGAGATCTAATGGACGAAATATGCTCCACGAAAAGCGAAGATAATAAAACAATTCGTCAAATCACGTTCAAGGTAAATAGTATTTAATATATTTATTGGCAGGAAAAAATATTTAGCTATAAAATGTTAAATAATTATAATTTGGGGGCAGAATGCAATCGATATTAAACTGTTCAGAAAATATCCTGAGCCTTATGTAAGAATTTCCAAGATGGATTAATCATTTGCTCCATCTTTACGACACAGTGTCAAACTCATCTTCTGCCACGTATCCGAGAGACGTAAGCTCAGCTCAACAGCATGCATGACCCCGAAAAGAGTCTTATTTGATTGCTCTGAAATGTTTGGGAAATAGAAAAAACTTTTATTTAAAAGTATTGTGACAAAAAACAAAGCTCTAATTTACTACGTATAGAAAGAGGTTTGAATATAATTGGTGCAGGGTCATTCAATAAATCCGTATAATCTCTGAGAAATCATTTTGTGACATAATCAATATATTTTTATTAAGAGATTAGTGAAAATTTCAAGTCAGCACTCTATGGATGGACAGCGAGGGTGTTCCAATTTTAAAATTTCAAGTGAGAAAACCAAAATAGGTAAAAAAACATTTATTTCGCACAGAAATATCTGACAAACATTAAAATATCAACAAAAAAATAAATGAAAAACAAATCATGACACTATCATTAATTGTTGTAATTAAAGTTAACATAATTAAAATTTATTTATAACTTTTCAAGATATTTTCCACATATTGTCTAATATACATTTTTGCATACTCTGGAACTATGTTTGTGCAAAATAAATGACAATTTGGGCTATTTTTGAGTTTCTCAGCTTAGAATTTAAATGTGATCATTTTTGCTGACCATTGAGCGATTAATCTGACATTTTCATTAATATCTAAGCCTATGGCAATAGGCTTGTTAGCTCGCAACGCGTGATATGCAAGCTGAAGCCGTAGGTATATATAGGAG
>JAUYWI010114627.1:0-10684 GCA_034780595.1 Parotoplana pacifica
TTCCGAATATTTTCTAATTTACTTTCTTTTTAGTATAAATTAAAAAATTCGACGGTCATAAATGGGCCCCCCTGTATGTATAGTAAGCTAATTGCTAGACAGTTCTTAACATATTTGGTTTTACTCCAAGTGAAGGTTTCAAATTATTCTGCTGGAGGAATTCCCTAAACACAGGAACATACTGAATTTTAATATATATATATATATATTTTTTTTAACATTAACACAATTTTTAAACACATTTTGATAAATTTAAATACACAAACAAATCTACAATATGGGTGATAAAAGACATCAAAGACCAATACAAGAATAGAAAAATAGAAAACATAATTTGAATGCACTGTATTGACAGAACAGATTCAATAAAAGTAGATCTATCAATCTAAATATAAAAGTTCGAAATACGAATGCTTATTAGCAGTTGATATACTCTAATATCCGAGTATACTGCAACACCCAAGTGACAAGAATTAGGTAAAAGAACCACTTCATACAGCTGGCGATCGTTTTGTATGTCCATGTTAGTTCGAGAAAAACGAGACTGATATACATTTAACAATTTTTTTTTAAATGCATTTATTAAATTATTACGTTGTTTTGAGTAGGTATATCGAGCACATTTACAGAAGTATTCGATATTGTAAATATGTAGCAGTGCTTTAGATACTCCAAAAAGGCATAGCAAAGAGTTAAATAATTTGTTCTATATAGTTTGCTATAATTCTCACGAAATGGCTGACAATGAACTACAATAAAAAGATTATTTTGGATAAAGATGACCAAAGCTGGTTCTATTTATTTGTCATTGTCGTTCATTATATTCTGAAGGTCATAGAAATCATAATATTAACCCTTTTCTGCATGTGCATTTGTTAAAGATAATCGAGACGTAGTATTAATTTAATAAACATAATATTTAGATAGCTTTTTTATTTTGCTATACATTAAACATCTAAAAATGTGTAAACTGGTTTCCAATAACACAGTTTTTTTGACAGAATAGAAAAAAACAAAAAACAAAAGCAATGGATTTACAAATATTCCAACCATTTAAAAGTCTATTTGAAATGCTAAATTATGTTTCTTTTTGTGTTCCTTTGAACTTGTTTTAACAGAAACTGAACCCATTCAATCAACTTGTAAGCTGACAGGACACTGCCTCCCATCCATAGGCCCATATTGCCACCGATATCACTGAGCAGATTTGACAGGCCATAGATCTCCTGCTCCACTATCGATGAAATCTTGTCTTCACCGGAATATATATTGATCAAAGCAAAGCTCTTCTTGATATCCGTTACTGATCTCATTTTCATAGTTTTGTCATAATAATAAGGCAACAGATTTTGAACAGATGCTGGAGAGTTCTTGGTTACATTTGTCATTTTCAAAAGGGGGGGGACAACAGCATTAAAAGCAATGCGAAATGCATTAAGATTTTCAGGCCATGGAATATCTACCGCCGCTGCCATTGAGTAAGTTGTATCTTTGCAATAAATTGGACATGAAATATTTGTCAAAGGCTTTTTATTGTAATGAATATCAAAGAAACAAAGAAAATTATCCAGCAGTGGCTTTAATGCAGTGTTTTCTAGCAAAGGTAGATTTAGAAAAAATCCATTGTTCATGTTACTGTCTACATTGTACACCTCAGTAGCAATTTCCAAACAGCTTGGTGGAATATTGCTCCAATTTCTGGGGTTATCTGTGCCTTTATGGTGAACAGGATTCTGGCATCCACACTGACCAATCATATATTTTTGAATATGTTCTGCTACACAATCAACATTAGAAGAGACGTACTCGTGATTCTCAACTCCAGCAATATTTATTAATGCTTTATTGACCAAACATGGGTGCCCAGGACGATCAATTGTGATGTGATGTTTAGCGGCGACTTTGATATTCACCTGAGAACCAGTGGGAACTTGAATTGTGTTGTCATTCAGATCAGGAAGTGTATTGGCAGGATGAACAGACACATAGAATCCTCTGAAGTCTTCAGCAAATTTGTAATTTTCCTTTACAGCCCAGTTTTCTATTCCATTATTCAAGAATAATTTTAGTCCACCAGCCTGTCCTGGTCCGCCTGAAGAACGATCATCTGGTCTAAATGTAAAGCAGTTCGGTAAATGCGGATGATGATGTGTCGTAAAATTTTTGTAAGAGCATTCCCTGCCTTGAAACGAACATTCTAAAATCACCTCAAATGGACTTTTAGTAAAAGTGTTATCTTCTTGGTTAAGATGTGTTATTGATAAGAAATATACAGTTGAAAATATAATACCAACATCAGTATATTTCCGATATGTTTCTAGTATTTTCCCCATCAAATTTCCATAATAATTATATCTGTTATTGAAATTTTTCGGAAATGCTGAAATATAGAAACAGATAAAATAACTTAGAAATGAACACATGAATACTATATTCTACATTTACGAAAACTAAGATAAACAGTTTTTGAAACGGATGATTTTGTACTAGAGTCAACTGGAATTCGCACAAAAATCGTCATTAAATAAATGTCTTACTGAATTAATTTGTCTTATCGAAAATATCAATATATCCTCTGCAAGTACTACTTGACAAAAACTGAAGAGAAATAGCAAACCAAATATTTGCTTACCGCTTATAGCATTCATTCTATCGATATCCAAATTAACAGAGCTACACACTGTTACATCCGGCCAGGTAAAAGGCTCGCTACGTTTGTTAATGGTAGTGGCAACGGGACGGTCTTTGTACTGTTTAATCAGCCCGTGCACAGTCGATGCAAATCCATATAACACACCACAGAGGGCCAGCAACCAAATAAGCCATAAGATTGTTTTCTTGCTACATGTGTTACGATGAGGGTTCATTATTGATATTCGATTTGTTTTCTGGTCAATGTTTGCACTGGATGTTGGCCCACCAACCACGTCAAATTGTGCATCTGTGGGTTGGGACTGTTGTTGATATTTGTCTGGAGTATATTACAAAATAATAAAGACAAATAATTATAATAAATGATAATGCTTCTTCCTATTCAAATATTTTTATTTTACAAATAAATTTCCTGATAAAATGATAATATGAGCAACGTATAAAAGTTGTTAATCCTCATAGACGATTTCAGAGCTGTACATATGCAAGTTCTTCTCTATTTGCATCAGCAGTTTCACATGATTGTCAATAGTTTGAAACCATGGAGAATATGGGTGTTGTCGCAGTAAGTGGATACTAATTTGACTTTCCAAACTGCCCGTGCAATATACGGTCTCGCATTGTCATGTTGTAGACACGATTTCTAATACGTTAGGAACTTATTCATTTCGTAAATATTGTTTAACAGTCACAACACATTTCAATGAAACGTTCATGATCAATTTATTTCAACATGATCGTTCTCTTTTGTCAAACAGCTTATCTTCGTTTCTTTATCCTCTTTTCAAAAATAATAAATTTACCGACAAAGACGATCGTATTTCTGTGATACCACTTATATTTCAAATTGGGATATATATATAATATAAGATATAACCAGCTGAATTAATGAATTTTATCGTATAACATTTTAATGAACAATTTGTTTAGCGAAGCTCAGCCTAGGAACTTAAGTTATATCTTTTGTAACTGGATATATTTATTGCTTTATATATTAAACTATAGCTTTGGGTCTAAATATTACAAAACATTATGATTCAAATGTCCATGGATCTATTTACAAGCAGCAAAACATCGCAATATATTGTTACTGGTTAATGTTACCTCTTTAAAATAAAGTAAACAAACAAATATCTCTTACTTTTAATCAGTAGCTCAAGTCTTGCCAAAAAGTTGAGAACTTCCTCTTCAGTTGTATCAAATGTGGGCAATTGTAAAGCCACGGCTTTGGACTTCTCTGTTTCTAAATTGAGAATTTCTACTTCGTGTTTCCTTTGTGCATCTCTTTCCCGCTCCTCTGTTGTTCTTTCTTCTTGAAGTTGCCGAGTTACAAAGTCACATAGAGACTGGCCTTCCAGGCCCAATTCTTTTCCCAAATTGATAAACTTATTCTCCATCACGACACCAATTGTTGCAATATCATTCAAATTATGTAAAGAAATTTAATGTTGGCAATGTTTTCTTGCAATTAAAGTTTCGCTGGAGGAAACATAAATTACTACCCAATGAGAACTTTGTTATCCAGTTCCACTTCCTCTATTAAATGTTATTAATATCAGGATGATAACAACTAGACTTCCTGGATTCGTAGTTTTATTGTTCTATTAAACATTTTAGAAATTTATACAATGATTCTAACAAACACGTTGCTAAAATAAAACAATCAATTAGAGTTGTGGTTAATTCACAATATAAATCTGATTCACTTCACCGTGCTTGCAGATGTGTACTGCTTTATTTTCAGAGTATGCTTGCACACATTTTGCATTGCTAGTTGCGGTCCAACAGAGCCCTAAACATTGAGGATAGATCTAGTTACGCATAAAGCTCCCTTTCTAATATCCTTGGTAATCAAATTAAAATTGTATTGACTGCCACTGCTGGCTCCTCCCCACACCCCTGTAAAGATATTCCACTACTCCGTAGGCGCAATAGGTAGCCAGGCTCAGTTCGAATCGCGTACAATTATCAGTAAATGTCAATAAATCGAGGTAGAAATGTTGTTGCTAGTACTTGATTAAAAAAATTGTGGTTTGTTTCGCCAAACATTTTTTAGCTTAGAGTCTGTACTCTTTGAAGAATTTTCTACAATTTGCGCCTAATTTTAGTTTTGACTGTGTTAAGAACTTTGAGTTAATTGGGGCTTCAAAAGCTGTTGAAAAAATACACAAATATCAATTTTCCAATTATTGAGAAAAAGAGAAAATAAAAGGTTTTAAAAAAATATATCAATTGCGAAGTAACCGTAGAAACAATATATACATTTCCCATAAATTCAATTGAATATCACAGTCATAAAAAATCTTTCAATGGCAGCTTTGGGTCATCCATTGAGACACTTTTGAAATCCTATTCACCAAGTAATTGAAGGGAAAGGCTATCCACTGCTCCACTGAAAACTC
Source organism: Parotoplana pacifica (assembly GCA_034780595.1). Lineage (NCBI taxonomy): Eukaryota > Metazoa > Platyhelminthes > Proseriata > Otoplanidae > Parotoplana > Parotoplana pacifica. The sequence goes on from JAUYWI010114627.1 coordinate 5,055, forward strand.
CATCTATGAAGTGTAGAACAGCAAACAGAACTCTGTATTATAGATGATTCAACCATACCGGACCCAGCTATCAATTTCCTTCGAGCTTCACAGGTGGCGGCCAACGGCCCTCTGACCCCGCCAATACATCTCACAAAGGACTCATACCCTCAATCAAGGTCACGTGACATATTAGGTTTGTCAGCGCGGCCCTGCAAACTTTTTTAGTTATGTTGGTTTTGTCAATGAGGCAAAATTAATCCATGTTAATGAATGTTATTAACTAGACTTTTATCATTACCGATATAGAATCTCAAAAATTTAACTAATAAAACTAATTTTATATAATTATTTAACAAAGTATACCTCACTATAATTCGGTTAAGTACGACTATTTAAACAAATATGACAAATGGGATGCAAACTTTCATATGCGATTATTTAACAAATGACTGCTGCCTATAATATTGAACACAGGAACTCAGCTTATGTGCCTATGCATTAGTCAAATATCTAAACTGGTCTTAAGTCACATTATTAGAACCCATTGCCTGACTGATTTTAGATACATACATGACAACTTGTCAGATAACCTTTGTAACAGTTCAAAATATATAACATTTTCTCTTTATATTTTGAACCTGGTTTGATTTTAATAGCTAAGTAGCAGTTTACCTATGTACTATCCCTTTTTCAGTAGAAGCATTCAAATATCTCAGAAATTGAAGCTGAACTAAAGGAAAACAGGTGCTCTATTCTTTTTAAATAGGTTTCAAAACAACCAATTTATAAAGCAACTACATATAATCAAAATGTTGTGTATAATTCTGAGAGTATTTGGTAAATTTAGAAATAACATGAAAGGAAAACTATTGGCTGTATAAAAAAATTTCTTAGCTTACATATATGAGTAAACAAAATCTATTTAAAATGGTTAATATTTATAATAATAATTTTTGAACACAAAAATATTCACTGAATGCTTTGTTGTTCATTGAAGAGAAGTATCAGAGTGATGACGTTCTATGTCCAAAGAAAAAAATCAAAAGTTCTTCCAGTTCAAATAAAACATCCCCTATTCAGAGGGCACTGTCAACATATATGGATATTGGCGAACTTTTGAGCTCCGTTAAGTACAACCGGATTTCAGAGCTGACAACCTGTTTATTTTAAATGCAATGCCCACTTAAATATGTGTTGAATGTCTAGATTCCGAGGTATTCTTAACGTCATATTGAAGCGAATGGCGTGAATGATGTCTTTGGATATCATGGCATGCTTTCTTTCAAATGATGCATTATATTCTGTGAAGTTGCTTCTCTAAGTCTTGTAAAGCGATTTTCTGATCCAACAGCATATCATACAAAGCAACATTTGTAAGCAAGCAATCTCTATGGTCAGTGCTTCAAACGTATTCTTAATACCGAGAACAGGACCTCGTTTACTGAAAGCCTCCATCGACATAGCTGTTAACAACACGACCAACAAAATGGCCAGGACTACTAGTAAGTAATCAGGCTAATGTTTGCAAAATTTTCATTTGTCAATTCGTAGTTGTTTACTGTTGATGGCCTAAAATTATGGGACGGAAGTACAAAAATGTATATAAAAAATAAATAAAATGAAACTAATAGTAGCTGCTTTTAAGATTGTTCTATACCTAACCAACTGTGCCAAATTAATGTAGATTATAAGTTAAGGAAACTGTTCATGTAAGTATTGTTTGCATGATATTGCAAATTATGTTGGAGTGTGTGACATATTATATAATCTGTTTGTTTTATCTTTTTAAAGTAATAGTTTTTCTTCAATCAATTATATATCAAAGTATAAAATGCATTTTAATTAATTGAAAATGGGTATAAGACTTGGCTACTAAAACGACTAAAGCAAAATTGTATAATTTCGAAAAATATGTTCAAATATGGCACAGTACGTACGCAGTTAAATAGCCTCTACGACTAATTAAAACTAAACAAAACGGAGTCACAAAATTACATTTCAAAACTATTTTGTTAATTGGTATAGAAGTGGTAGACAACCTACAGCATTAACCCTAGCCATATTTATATTTACTTTGTTTATATCTGTTGGTTGGATTACATTCATTACTATGATGTTAGTGCCGTTGACGTTTTGACAGATATAGCGCTACAAATCAAACATGTCAGGAGTGCTTTACAAAGCGAAAAGATAGGTTTTTAGTTTAAGTTTAAAAATATTAAAATTATATGTTGAACGTAATTTAGCAGGCAAAGAATTCCACAACATAGGAGCAGCAACAGAAAAGGCTCGATCACATGTACAGCTGTAATTAGCAAGCGGAGAATGTAATGATGGAGCAGTGTCTCTTCCAGTATTGCACCGCCATACACAACCTTGTGCGTAAAAATCAACACTTTGAACATAATTCTCTTATCCAAAGGTAACTAGTTTAGTGTGTTCAAGAGCGGCGCAGTTGGAGACATCCATCGTGCACCTGAAACAAGTCGTGCAGCAGAATTTTGAACTAGTTGTAACCGTTTTTTGAGACCTTTTGGAAGATGAATATAGAAAGAGTTACAACAATCAATGCGAGAAGTGATGAATGCATGTGCAAGTGCCAGAATTGAGTCGCTTGGTAGAAAGCGTTTGACTTTGTGCAGTTGTTTCAACCCAAAATAACTTGCCTTACACACCGAAACAATATGTGATGCAAAAGTCATTTGTTCATCGAAGATGACCTCAATATTTCGAGCTTCCTTAACCGGTATAAGTTAAATTCCATTGAATTTGAGTGATAATGGTAGCTGGCTAAGAGGTTTTCTAGAATGAAGTATAACATTTGTTTTACCAGCATTCAACCGAAGCTTGTTTGCTGTCATCCAACTGTATATAGCTTCAAGACGATTCTCAATGGTTTTTGACCTAGGCATTAGCAAGTTCAGTCTCAATAGAAAGCCAAATATGGGTATCGTCAGCATATAAGTGGGACTTAACTCCAGAAGATGAAATAATTTTAGCAAGTGGGGTTGTGTAGGCCGTGAAAAGTGGTGGGAAAAGTACGCTTCCTTGGGGGACACCATAACGAAGTGTATAATATTTTGAAGATGTAGCTCTTGCATATACACTGAAGGACCTACCAGATAGTTAGTTTTGGATCCAGTTGGCTGCTTTTCCACGGACACCAAACGACAAGTCCAGTGTCTGCAATAAAATTGAGTGATCGTTAGTGTCGAATGCCGCAGAAAGATCTAAGAGGACAAGTGGAACAGAGGGCTTGTCACCAGACGTTTGGCCATAGTTATATATACATCTGATTCACGGTTTGGATACCATCCTTACAGTGTGGGGTTGACACTACTTCTCCAGTCTTTTAACAAAACTAGAACAGGTCATTTCACGTTTTATAACCTTGAGATCCACTGATATCGATGTTTCTTTCAAACTAAACATTATTGCCCATTCATTATGAAAAGACCCCGCACCTTCGGATTGGCACACGAGCAAGCTAGTCGATGGAATTGTAACTCGCCCAACAACATGGATATTATGTATGAAGCCGGATGTTGATAACTGTCATTAATTCAAAATGATACAACTATTGAAAATGATGTGAATTGTCATATTTACATTTTAAGTCGTTGAGAGCCATTAATATTTGAAAACATTTGGCTTTAAATTATCGATTGGTGTGATGGACTGCCACCTTTTTTGTAACTGGACATATATTGTCTGGTCCACATATTTTCCTAAGTAGCTACTTTTAGGATCTGTATTTGATAGATCGCACTATTGTACCGCAGTCGGAATGTTTGTGATGGTCTTTCACAGGGCCCTAACATGGTTTGTGTAGGTATTTTTACGATATTGGTCTTGGAATGAAATCCAAAACCAATTATGTGTTGTAGAAGTGAATTTGAAATAGTCTAATAATATGGACAAACGATGATATTGTAGAGTGGCTACATAGAACTTGGAATTAACTTTATGCATTGTTAAACACTATTGGTCTATGGTTATATCACTGCGTGGTAAACCTTGTTATCCAATAGTAAATGGTCTATCAATACTAATAGAGTGAGTTCTATTCTTATGTTATGCACTGATATTAGTCGCTTTTGGGCATACGTCATCTTCGTCTTTTATGTGCATCTGTGCAGTCTGTAGTATTCATTTGTCAATACATTGGTAAGACAGAATTATTAATTGATCAACTCATAACAACTGAAAGACACAGAGTAAACATATCTGTCTGTTTGAGGCTGAAATGAATGACAGGCACGATATTGTATCTCTATAGGCAGTTATAATCTTAACTAAACACTGTTCTGCTCAAGTTATTATTCTGGAGTTATGGCTATCCGTCAGCAATGTTGTTTCAAACACCCATTCTGCTGTCAGACGAATGTGATACATGTAATTTAATAAGGATGTTTCAGATTCATTTCAGGAACACAATTTTTTTTCTTGTTGGATATTGTATCATATTTAGTATACATTGAATATTTATCAAAATTTCTTTTGTTTATTAATTAAAAACACTACCAATTAATTTAAAGTTTTTTTAATTCGATATGTTTTATATTTATTATAAATCCACAGAATATTCAAAGCCATGGTGAATAATATCGGAATAAATGTATCATTATAATTGCTCTATTGTATTTGAAAGAAACATTTTTGATTTGCATTAAAAAATATCTCTATATTTAACTGTGAACTGTATGGTTTTCAATCATCTTGAAACTAAGATTATTCAAGTTATTCAAGTTATTATTCTGGGGTGGGGGCGATGTGGGGTATGGCTATGTGGCAGACATCAAGAAAAGTAGCAGACATTGCGGATGTAAGCCATATTCTGTCCCAGAAATAAGCCATTCACACAAAATAATTCCTGAAACGCCCATAATAATAGTTACGAGTATAATTACCAATTTTTTACTTTATTAAAAATGGTATTAGCTATATCTATATACATACAAGAGAGCTTCAATGCACATAGAGTATACACTATCCCTATTCTATTTCATTGTATGTACTTACATTAGATTTATTTTAATATGTCAATCTTGTTAATTGACTGCATTATTATTGTATTGAACACGACCAGTAGTTAATAAAAAATCCATTTCTAAAATGTTAATTTCTCTCAAGAACCAGTAGCTTGGTCTCTAAGTGACAAATGTATGATCAAAATGTTTTTTTTTGACAGAAAAATGATTTCAAAAGTGGCTTATTAAAAAAGCAGTCCATTTTTATGTTGCTGTTTTAGTATTCGATTTCTAAGATGATAGCTGATGTATATTTTTTGAATCGTCATCAAAAGAAAATGTATGACCTATTTTTTATGTTCTCTCTGAGGTTACCTTCTTTCTTCCTTTTTTCTCTTTTTATAACATTTATAAATTGTTTATGATTTCTGTAGGTAGTTATAACCATTTAAATTGTTTTGTTGATTTCAGTTTAGCTATAAAATTGATTTTGTTGATTTTTGTATACCAATTTAATTCCTTTGTTGATTTCTGTATAGCAATTTAATTCCTTTGTTGATTTCTGTATAGCAATTTAATTCCTTTGTTGATTTCTGTATAGCAATTTAATTCCTTTGTTGATTTCTGTATAGCAATTTAATTCCTTTGTTGATTTCTGTATAGCAATTTAATTCCTTT
>JAUYWI010114638.1:0-34437 GCA_034780595.1 Parotoplana pacifica
CCCCTTTTATTTTATAGCATATTTAAATCGATCTCAAGAACTATCAAAATGACTCCCAAAAAGTCGGAAAAGTCGGAGAAATCACATGCCTGTTAATTATTAGGCAGTACGCCGCTGGAAATCCGTAGGTCTGATTAAACTGTAGTACAGATATCACAGTTTTATGCTTAAGGGACTCCGATGCGTTTCATAATTTGGTAAACAATCGTTTTCAGGCTTTGGAAGTATTCGTGATCACAGCTAATCGTCCAATTTAAGATTTTTTGAGATGATGATGCCGAGTTTGTTTTTGTTGCTTACAGAAAATAAATTCATGCAGATAGTGATTCATATTTTGCCAAATACACGTAAATGTGTTATTAATCAAATGTTGATATTTTAATGTGTTTAAGAGTAAAAATTAAAAAAAGCAGGTGATAAAAATATACTACTTATTTATATTACTCGTAAATGATAGCCCAGGACAGCTGTTTCGGCTTTGTTGGGCCTCATCAGCTAGGCATAATCATTGCCTGAGGAAATGAAAAGCATAAAAGGAAAATTTGCAAATTTTGCATAAAAAGAGAAAAAATAGAAGATACTTAGAAGAAAAGTATTGGAAGCCTGTTTTTTTATTAAAATGCACTCACGTTGTCAAAGCAGGTTCTGGCCATTTATTGTGTTTAAGAGTAATAATAAAAAAACAGGTATACTTTGATAAAAATATACTACTTATTAATATTACTCGCCAAATACACGTAAATGTTAATATTTTAATTAAATATTTACGACTGAAAGATTAGCACCCTATAACCCCTTTACTTTCCCCTCTTACGATTATTTTTGCGATTTTCGAAAACACCCATTTTGAGTTCAAATTCTGCAAGAAATTACATACAATAAAACAACAACCGGTTTAATTATCAAAACTTATTTATTCCCGAAATATATTAACAAAATTTACAAAATAGCATCATATATAAGCTTTCTCTATACAATTGTAACTGGTATATGATACATTATAAATAGCATCTCGTCATAATTTCATACAATAGGTATTGGCTTACAGGTACGATCACACTAGCTATACTAAAAAAAAGAAACAAACAGTCTAAAATTGATACATTTTGCAACAGATCTGTTATAATAAATACACAATGGTGTTAATTTATGAAAAATCTATCAACTGAATCGGCTACATCTTAATTTTATCCCTAGTAAACAATAAAAAAATAAATGCCTCACTACCTAAATATAATGGCAAGCTTAGTTATTCAAAATAGATAAAATAGGTGTAAGCAGACGTGGAAAGTCAATTCAGTTTACTTTACAAAAAAATAAAAAAAACACTAACAGATTGAAGGAAGTGTAGCTATTCCTCAAAACCTCTATATTATTCTAATTATTATCTTTCATCATCTTAAAGTGTACAAATATGGAAGAAAAAGCGTAAATAATAAATAAATTATATGGCTTTTGTACAATTTATACAAAAAATCTTTTGAATGACTAACAGGCAAACGTTATGTACACAAAAAATTAAAATTATGCAAAGTTGTTAGAAAAATAAAAGCGAGAAATTAAAATGGTATGGCTACACCTAGAAACAACACAACTAGGGCAATTGACAAAACATAGGCAAGAACAATAAGATGTTGTACCATAGACTTCTATAAAAGTTTATGATTGATATGTTTAATAAAATAGGCAATTAGATTTGAAATCTTAAAAAAAAACAATTTGTGTATATTTCATTTTCTAAAATTAAATATAACAAAATCAATTGTCAAAATTAAACAACAAGAATGAGACAAATTGGAATATGTATGATAAATAGATACATGACAGCCATTGTTTTCAAAAATACTAAAAAGTAAAATATCAATTTTCCATCAACGATTATATGTTCATATTATAAAAAAGAAGCAACTTTATCCACACCTAACTATACGCCATTGCCTTTGCTTGTTTGTAAATGCACTCACTGTTTCATTAAGATTTAGAACTAAATGAACTATGCAATAAATAGACGACCAAGAAGAATGGGGCTAGCCGGAATAAAAATACTTGACAACAAGTGCCAAAATTACATTCAAATACTTATAGACATTTCCAAATAAAGTTTTATAGAATGATTTTTAACATAATTTCCTATTCTGTTATGAATATTAAAGTAAATCATATTCTATATCTGTGACGTCATTGATTTCAACATCACGTAACCAATATCTTTCAAAAATGGATGGTTAGTTTCATTGCCCCATACTTGTTTGCAGTCCACTGTTTAGGTAAGATGCTACATCTCGATTACGTTACTGTCTAAATGTTTTGTATTTAATAAGTTGAAATGTAATGTACTAATGGTAGACCATGGCTGAAACACTCAGGAAGAAATTAGTGCATGGTCGAATTACAATTGTGTAAAGTTAAATTGTTAAATACAATGTGATATTAAATGCATTCAACCCCACCTACCCATTAGTTTCTCTTAAATCCACGGATGATCCGGTAACATAACCGGCGAATTCAATAAAAAATAATCTAAGGACAAATAATATCCGATTAATTGAACAGCAATAGATTTGCTCTTATACAATGACATAGATAGTGGGTAATCAATAATATGTGGTCTTCTAGGAAGATAACTCTTTCTTCAAATGCTGTTGTTCATCCCCTAGCAGGATTTCCAACCGACAGGGACACGACGTGACGTCCTGGCGTCGATAACCAGAGCCCCAGCCTTTGCCGAAACTGACATGTATCACGCGCCGGTTCATGGACTCCCCCGGACGGGAAGGCAACCGTGAATTTAAACATTGTGTCTAAAAAACAAAACAAAACAAATTTTATATAGGTAGTAACATTTTATACTTTTACTGTCTGTTAGGTAATTAGTGTTTTAATTGGACACTTGGGCTTTGTCAATGTAAAACTATAAGGCACAAAGGATAGTTTGACCCTAATTTGAAAATATCAATGTTTAAAAAGAATACAATTTTTAAAACGTTTTGTTTAATTTGTATTATTATCAAAGTGATAGAATAAAATGGGATAGCGAATTTTCAATTTAAAAAACACTGCACAAATGATGAAATTTGCATTACAGGTTATTTTGTCAGAAACTGCATAAATAAAGCTCAACTCTGCTTACCCGAGCTGGTTTGTACATATCACCAGCACCACTGTCACTCGTAGAACACGTATCCGTCTCACTTCTGTCCTTTCTTGTGAGACGATCATGTTCGGCGGTTTGCTCTAGAACGTCGTAGACGATGGAATCAAAGACGACGGTCAAATAGCCAGGCTGTAGGCGGACAACACGAGCTGGCTCTTTGTCACTCCACACATCCGAGGGCAGGAGCGTCGGTGAGCTGACAAAGATCGGTTGATCGGATCGGTTGTACAACCAGACTCGACTACCAGATAGGGTTTCACAATTCGATACAATTTCCTCACGAAACAGGCTGATGCCAGCTCCGATCTTTTCTCGACATCGCTGAATCTGTAAATGTATTGTTGAAACAATTAATTTTCATATACAAACGGTTGATCTTTTCATTGTATGTATACAAAAATACTAAAATTAACCAATCTAAGAAAATCTAGTGCCCAATTTTATATAAAAAAAACAATGTTAAAAGACGGCTCAAGGAATGTCTAGATGCGATAATCAGAAAAGATACTTCGAATCTACGAAAACTGACATTGAGGATCGATACATTTAATTAACCTTTAAAGTATCTAAATGAATATCCATTTTTATAGTGATTTAAATAAATAAATTGCTATCTAATTATGAGTATAATAACTGCGTCTTCATTTACAATCGAGCATGGTAAAAGTTGGTTACTCTTTTAAAACTTACTTGTCGCTTTTCTGAAGGACTGGTCACCCAGAATCCACTCCCACCGCTATAGCAAATGGGGGCACACGACGAGCAGTAGACACCCTCAAGCTTCAGCTTGGGTGTAGCCGAATATAGAACATTGCTCTCCCCGCTGCTCCAATCACCACCACTGCTACTGCAATAGTTGTTGTTGTCGAAACCAGACCTGACATTGTGTGCAGAGAATGCCCAGTCTTCCACCTTTCTACTTCGGCTTCCAGCTGTTAATTTTCCGCAAGCAATACACCGACTGTTCGGCTAAAATAATTAATAAATATCAACCTGTAATAATAACCTCCATAACAAATAAAATCTATTTAACAAATTAAATACGGAATCAAAAAGTGTGCACCTATGAGTAACGGAAAAGCACAAAAAAGTATAAATAGTTTGTATATCGACCGTATAGGTCATAAATGTATCTAACAACTATTAATTAATTCGGTGATACTATTTTTGTACATTAATGGTCGTAATTGAAGAAATAAATGAATGTATTCTATGTGATGTTATCATAAAAGTTCTACTGAATTGTTTTACCATTTTGTATGTATAAAATAGATACCTACACAAAATTGATTTGAATAGTCTTTGCCAATGACAGATGGTCAAGTTCTGATATTTAACAAATAAAATAACTAATACGGCAAAAGGCCTTAAAATAGAACTCCAAAAATCAGCCAAATTATCCAATGTTCTTTATCCGATAAAACTTACAGAATGAGCTGAGGATTTCGAATCACTGGGCCATCCGGATGCGCCCTGCAGGTCCGGCAACCAGAGCCCATTTCCAGTCTGATGTGAGGAGAAGACGTGATAGACCGGTGAGCTTACTGGCAGCCAGGAATTGCGCATGTGGTGCAGCATCTCCCAATACGACACCAGGCCCCAGGGCACCGCATTAGTCTCACCAGTGGCACTGCTGCTACTACTGCTTTTGATGACGTCACCACTGTCATAACCGCCCGACGAGTTAGACAAAGCTGGTTGCACTTGAAATAGATTATCTGAACGGCCACCTAAAAAAACATAATTTAAATAGAAATTGTATAAGAAAATGGTTTGTTTCAATGATATAATTTATTTTAGTTTTATTTTTCTACTTATAATAACTGTAGCTAATATCGCCAATCGTAAAAAGTAACTAAACAGCCATTAGAATAACTATTCTGACAAGATAACACAGCTGAAGAAAATTTCCAGCAATATTAGAAGAATTAAAAGCAGGGGATATTGTATAATACTAAAAGCCAAAGAAGACTTAATTTTATTTCATTAGAGAAAGTAAAATGTTGGCGCCTGCAAACAAAAAAGAGATAGCCGCATCAAGCATTGACGCCAGATTCAGGACGATATTATTAGAGAGCTGTATGTATTGCACTAGACCCCCTTTTCAACTCCACTTCCAGACACATATTTATTATCGTTAGTCAAATTACACACAGGCAACGCAATACTTATCTAGATATAGGAGGCATTGAAGTATCAAAGCAGCAGCTGAAGCTAAAACTATCGAGGATATCATATATGATTGTGGCTTAAAAGTAGTGCAGTTTATAGTGTAGTCATGTTGTTAGGTCTGTGTATGTATTTCATAACATTATAAACTAGCTTTTTATATCACGGGAATAATAATACATAATACGACAACAACTCGAATTTATAGACAGGCGTCATTTTGACCCAGCGGAGTGCCTAACTATGTACTACACTGAACATATTTCCATTTTCTTCCTGCGGAGAAACGTTTAGAATGTCCCCGTTTTCCTGCTGATACGATGGCGCCGCCAGCACTGGGCACACATAAGTAAGAGAAGGAGTTACCGAAGGGGATAATCCATCAACATTGCCTGCTACAGATTAATAGAGACGCGTCAATTGACCTAAAAAGATATGCAGTTCCTCCAAATTATAATGTACACAGTGGCTCGTGATATTCGGAGCCTGTTCTGACAGGAGCCAGTTGAATTGAAGGCAGAATTTATATCATCATGAGATATGCACACTGTTGTGTAAGTAGGTAGGTACCTAAGTAACAGCCAGATTATTTCTCTCACCGTCAGATTTATTTTCAACAACTTAACGTTACTTGACTCGGAAACCTTTACATACTTATCTCAACCATGGAAACTAAAAAACCAAGATCATGAATCTCCAACAAAAGGGCGCCAAATGTTTTATCATATGATGGTTTATCTACAATGAATGACATAAAATCTATGCAATGTCCTGTGAAAAGTTATCATATTTTTTTTGCTTAAAGTATAAATAAAAATGAAAAATCATTAGAACACGTTCACTATTATGATTCTATATTCTTGTTGTTGGCTCTACATGTAAATAAGACGATATTTTAACTAATTAAAATGTAATCCATTTGAAAATACACATACACACACACACATATATATATATTGATAATATAATATCTGCAGGTATGTAGGTACAGCATACTGAAAGGTTAGTACGCACACCATGTAATTTATTTTGATTTAAATGTCTAAAAACCAGTATTACTAAAATTATAGAATGGCATTTATGTAGGCTTCAAGTATAAGGTATAAGCATGCATTTGATATGGCCAGGGTAAGTTTTTCAATCAACATTTAAGGTATTTGTGAACAAAATAGAGATTTCACAAATGTCTTCGCGGCACAAACATAACATTTTTGGCGCCAACATAGACTTTTAGCCGCAATCGTTTTCTATAAAGGTGTAATTACACAAATAATGTCTCAGAAGACAAGACACGTTGATTCCAGAAAGAAGGCTGGTATGTATGTATACTTACTGCCGCCATGTAGCATAAGATTAGACAGAGATTACGTTATAGACACATAGGGGCACAGGCCTATTATTTCTGGACTAACTGTCTATGAGAAAATTAGAAGAACGAAATTAATATTCAATATTTTAGAATGTTTAAAATCAGTCTAAATTGACCATAAAAGTACCATACCTATCTACGTGCATGTAGGTCTAAAATATTATCTTTCAAGCAATTAAAAAAAAAAAATTATCAAAGATGTATGAAAAATATGATATAATTATGAAAATCGAAAATACTGTAAAAAAAGTATATTTTGAAAATAGACAGAAAAAAGAATTGAATATAGTACAATAACAGATAGCATAGGTCAATCAACAGATAATGACAAAAATAGGAGCAGAAAGAAGACAATATATCGATTAAATTCGGATAAAAATTGGCGGTTTGTCATTAATAAAAAACACGAAATGTACAATAGCATAGATAACGTTTTCTATAATAGGTATGCATATTATTAGAGATGTATGTCGGTATATAGATAATATTATCGTCTAATATTATTAGGGAATGTGCATCGGCATAGATATCATTTACTATAATATGCATATTATAAGGAATGTACGTTGGTAAAGATATTATCGTTGTCTATATATGTACGTTATAACAGAGATATCGTTTGCTATATTATAATCGGAAATGTACGTCGGCATAGATACCATTTTCTAGATATTATTTTCGTTTGCTATATTATAATCGGAAATGTACGTCGGCATAGATACCATTTTCTAGATATTATTTTCTATTTGTGGCATAGAAAATGTATGGACATAGATAACGTTTGCCAATCTGTTATAATATTGGAATGCAATAGATATTATTTTCTATTGATGAGCAGAGTTTGCTTTCTTTCTCCTAAATATAAGAAATTATTGCAGTTTCAAAAACACATTAAAACATAATCGTTAAAAAGTTTTCCCGATCAAATCTATTCTTTTTCACCTACTTGTCACTATAACTTTGTTTGCTAAAAGTTTTGTTAAACTTACTGATGTTAATACTTTACAGTGTAGTTGAACAGTGCTGTTAATAGCTTATAAAATATTGCCTACCTCCGAAGAGGGCTATTGGGAACCATAATTTAGTTTAGCATCCAACATGCAGATTCCCAGACTGCAACCTTATAGCCTCTGTTGGTCACTTGTATTATAGCTATTCTAGTTTAACAATGGTGTTAATAACTCACAATCTATGTTCGACACTCGTGTTAATAACTGACAAATCTAGTTAAATACTCGTGCCAAATACCTAGGTACTCATAATACCTTGTGTTTAAAATTATCAAAACTAGATGAACAAAGACATAAAACCCAGACCAATAACGTCATTTATAGGAATTCTATTTTGTGATTTAAACACAAAATGATGAGAAGGTTTTAGAGGATTCCAGAATCTTAGTAAAATATGAATCTTTTATTAAATACCTATATAACTCAAAGTAAATGATTCTAACTTCAAATTAATATAGCTGCAAAAATTAAATGTGTAGATATTATTTCTTAAAAAAATTCTTAATTCATTGTAAAATAATTTTAAATTTAAACTTCCAATTGTGTGTGCTATTTGGTACCAGAACATGGCATATTGTCACACATTAAATATAAACACTACAGTTTCGTTAAAGTATCCATTCACTCTTTCAAATACACACTATTCTGTAGCCTACCTTATAAACGATACTCACAGCAGGTTTGGTTAAAATGTAATTATTATAAACATAAAACTACTATAACAACCTAAAGGTAGGTATTATGATTTTCTGCTTAAGGTATAATAGGTAGAGCCGACTTTACCTGCTCCTGGCATAGTAATAATGTACTTACTACTCACTTTCAATCAATAATTTTTAGGGAAGTGTAATGCGCGCATGGCTGAATGTATATATTGATATTACAAATATCTTATCTAGCACAGTATACACAGCTGTATTCTGATATTATAATGTCCCACAAACTACATTTCTCTATCATTTCTCATTTCTATACATATTGTAGTTGTACAACTCCTATATCTCGCTCGGCAATGTCATTCATTCCCTACATATATTCTGTAATGCAAAGATATACCTAGAAGAGATGTGGATTTTTCAAAAGGCAAAATAGGGAAAATCGCACTAATATATATGGGTAGGTATTAATTACATCGATAAATTAATCCATGTAATTAAATTAATTAATAATAGCGTCGTTTTGTCCATTTTTCTGAAGGCTAACAAAAACATGATTTTCGAAACTAAATAAAAAGGTACGCTTTTAGATCATTATAGGCAATAAAACAAAGCCATCTAAAGTAATAGTAGGAGTTTTTGTAACAGTTGTTAACTTCTTTTTCTAATTTGCATGTTTGTTCTATCAAGACATAAATTGGGTTGGATTCTTTAGGACGCAAGCTCGACTTTGACATAATCATTTATTTGTGTATGTGGAAATTAAAATGATATAAATATCTATGAGATATGGTGTCTGCAATTAGGTACCTATATGAATAAAACATGCAAAGGAATTAACCAATGCTACTGATGATTGCCTCAAATCAACAACTTTCACGTCCAAGTAAAAAAAATTAATGTTTTAGTATTGCTGCAATTCAATAATGCTAAGGAAAACGGTTTGACATTTGGTTTATTCATTGACCGACATGTAGGCAACTCTTGACGATCTAAGAATGGCTTAACAGGTCTAATATAACTTATCTTCTGTGTATGTATTCGACCTATCTTTTTAAATAATGTATCTACATGCGCAGATCAATTAGGCAAATTTTATGTAGGTATTAGCTGTATTTAAGCAGTTAGGTAGGCCTATGTGCCAACTAAGTGAAACCAAACATGTCTGAATCCTTCTTATCGACTAAACAAAATTCTCTACATCGATCTATAATCCATGTGTATAGGTAAATATAGATAATACATACATGGAGCAGGATTATCTATATTGTCTGTCGGTTGTATTGTACAAACCCAAAACAAGCTAGAGGATATTTTAAAAAGTATATTGTAATCTATGAAATAGACTAATCTGCCTTTATTTTGTCTTTTGGGACTGCTAAATACGGGAAAATGTTTAATAAAATAAAATATATTGAAAAAGCCATTCAGCGAGCATAGAAAAACGTACTTAGGTAACCCTCCTATAACTTATTTGTACTATGTATTATGTAACACGGTGCCCTGTCTATCAAAAATACAAACATCTACATATGTAATTTTAGTTAAACAACAGAAAAGGAAGGTTAGAATTAAGTAATTATCTGCCAATTTGCATAACATATCTATTAGGTATGTGCATGTTATTCTTTTGCATTAACATTTAGTTAAGAAGAGAAAATTAAATAGGTACACGTAATAATATTTCTTAATATCTTCGGAACTATATTAAGATAGGTATATGTAGGTATAACTGCACTTTTGAAGGCATAAATATAGCAATCCTAAAAGTCTAATGGTAAATAGATAATTTATAATCTGTCTTCATTAATTTTTGTATATTCAAATCAGAATATCATAAAAGAATATCTTAATTGTGGTAGAATAAAGTTTTATTTTGCTTTATGTATAAGAATATGCCTAACTTACATTACTTAATATGTACTAACTCTTTAGAAATTTTTTCATGTTGCTAAAATCAATAATTTGTAAATACCTGTGACTTTTCTGTGTATTTGAGCAGCAACCTAAATACCCATGTGTAGAAATTTACAGGGTTTATACCTAATGATGTCATGTTCTTTGTGATACAAAATGTGTAGCATTCTTTTATCGATTATTTGAATTTCTCTGTTATAATTATAAACCAGCGTCCTTTACATGAAAGATAATTTTCAATAATTATCGTGGAAAACAGATTTATAGGTGTAGGTGTTGTATTTACATATCTATGATTGAATACCTAGCTATGAAACAACGTTTATATATTGCAAGTGAAACTAATGCAGCAAAATTGACTTACTAAGATATGAAAGACGTTTCTTTTGATTTTTTACATTATTGTCATTGTCAGAGCAACCAGTTTTCAACCGTTCCAGCAACTGCACAACCCGTTGATTGCCTTCATAAAACAAATATATAGACGATGTATAAAATGCTTCCTGTGGAGGGTCAAAATATATTTTAAACAATTTATATAATATAAATAAATGTATAATCGGTTAATTAACAAAAAAGGTTTAATAATATAATTGGGAAAATATTTCTACTGTGTTAGAAAATAATTTATTATTTATTAGTTAGGACGCTGTCGTCCACTTAGAACATTGGCAGCGCCATCCATAATACGCGTCTCCAGAACAAAATGTAAGCATTCTTGCCGTATATGGAATGTCAATATACCGGCACATTTGGAAGCATAATTACAATTCTGGCGCCGATTCTCTATCATTACCATAATAATTATTGTTTTATTAACCAAGTCCATTCCACATACATAATATTAGCTAGCGAGGACTGTGGAACTTGAAAATCTTTGAACTGATTAACTCTACAATAACAATACTAATTACCAAATATCAATTAGGCTTCGTGGTGCCAATTGTATAACTGTGAATGTCATTAAAATAATAAATAATTTGTTGACTATTTTATAAAGCACTGAAAACATGTATTATTAGATACCTACATTATAACACGTAATAAGATATCAGGCTATAATTTTGTTTCAGAGCAATAAATAATATATAAAATTCATTTAGATTTAATTGTTTATCATTGATGGTACCTTGATCGCATTATTAAACGTATCTACAATCTAAACAGTTTACCAGAGCGATGGGGGGGTGGTTAGTGGAAGATCTATAAACTGCACTGAATGAAATTCAGAGGAAACAAAGATAGATTTTATCAAAATAATTTGATGTGCGGACAAGATGTCAAACCGGGCAATTTGAAACAGTGATATTTATTCAAATGATGCCAATATTGTACACTCAAATAGGTAGTGATATTATTTAAATTCTGCCAATATCGGGTACTTTGGAACAGTGATATTTATTCAAATGATAAAATATTGGGTAGACTTGTCGTTCATTAGAAAGGTCAAACGTTAGAAAATAAATAAGTCATTTAAATAGAGAATTATAAGCCAGTCATATTTTAATTGCAATATTGTATTTTCTAACAAATGATGATGGGAGTACAATGATCTAACAGACAACTGAGATTCTATTTTTTAACGAATAACCGACGGTTTTGGAAGACCAATTAAGAAGTCCTATTTTGTGTCTAACAAATGACTAGATCCTTATCAAACGTTTACCACCCCTGTGGGATTTCCGCATTATTACATTATAACAGGATGTTCTGTCATCAAGTTCATCATTGAGTTCAATGTAACTGAAACAAATAAGGGTAAAAGTTTTGTCTAAAGATTTCAAAAAGTCAACTGAGAACCTCCAAACAACACAAAATAAATTAGCGAAATATAAAATATAAAAAAAATATAATTCCTTAAACACCAATATTAGCAGTACCTACATTCATTTTTATACTAGTTTCTGAATATTTGCCCCTCATCAGTAGAGAGCAAGATCCGAACCCGGGACCCTTTGATTAACATGCAAACATTCTAACCACTGGACTACGAACTAGCCCACCAACATCGATATTTATAACTTAGGTTTATAAAGCCCGGTTTGGACCTGCTCTGTACTAATAAGAGGCAAATACCACGAAACAGATGGAGGTCCTGCTAATATTGGTGCTTAGGAATTATATTGAATTTCTGTAATATATCAATAAGTACTAACATAGTAATAAATACGAGTAGATGGATGTGCTAAACTTAAATTACTATACCAGCAATCTTCAAAGGGGATGTTCCAAGAGTTTATAAAGGCATACATTTTTAGGGCCACTGTATCTTTAGGAGAAGGCAAAATAATGCAGAATTTTTAAAAATATCAGTTTTCTATTAGATTAAACAAAAACATTCATTTGTTTGAATTTGAGTTATAACATCTTAAATAAGTTGGTAGCTTCTTTTGTTTTATAGCTTATAATGACCATTACAGGGCCAAAGAAGGCGAGTGAGGGGTTCCAGAACGCTGGAATCCCCCTTAAAACCACACAAAAGAGTTATTCTATTAGAAGTAATAAATTATCCATTTTAATAATAACAATGGTCCAGTCAGGTGAAACTTTTGTCTGTAAAAATTTCTACAAAAATACATTATTTCTAAAAAAAATTTAACCTCCTTAGTAACTTGTTAAGGCAACATTTTATAAAGAGTTGGTTAGCAGCATTGTTATATTATACAGTATTTAAATTAAAGTATTGGGTTTGAAACCAGGCACATTTCCAAGGTGTAACTAAGGTTTCATCCTCAAATTCCATCGAAAATGGTTAATAGACTATGATTTTGGTCATGTGAATGATAAGAAATATTGCTAGTGATACATTTCTATATTTTAAACTATTTCATAGAAAAACTATCTTTTTGATAAAGTTCAGCTAAATTCGTTTCATCAAATTAACTAAAATAATTTAAACATGAATAGGGATAAGTAAAAATAATACTTCAGATAGAGGTAACTAACTGGTTGTCTGATCAATCACACACGATACTTGCAAGGGATCAATGCAAGTCTGTCCAGAAAGATAACGTTGTGTCGTCCCTTCAAATCAATCAATTTGTAAGCAGAAGTTTATTTTTATGTGTTGTTCACATGTTATATCCTTGTAGGTATATATGCCTTTCACTATTAGGTACTATGACTTTCAATGCTATAGTCAATATTAATCGTAATTATATAGCTAAATTATGCAAAATGTTTAGATGATAAAAAGCAATTGTTTGGGTATTTGATCTAGGTAGAAAACAAACTTCAAGTACATTTATTACAGAAATAAAAGAATACTTAAAAAATTTATGAAGACGATTCTTGGTAGTTGACACCAAAGTTAATGTCTAATTAAGGAAGAGAAAATCAATACTGCTTAATAAAATTGAGAGAGAATATTTTAGTTTACCAAAACTTTACTATCATACTTTATGTTACCATGTTCGTCTCTACCCTTGCTAGACATTTGCCTAACTTTAGATTTCGTTTTTTAAACATTTACCTACCAGTTACAGACAGGGGCGGATCCAGCATTTTAAGTTAGGGGGGGGGGGCGTAATTAAATTAAAATTTTTACCAATTTTCTAAAAGTGCTTTAGTGTTAATGAAATTTGATACAAAGAAAAATTTAGACAACATTCTCTGTAAAATATTGGGTATAGCTAATTATAAATGAACTTACCTACTTACACTATACCGTGTTCTTCAATAAAAAATTAGTTATTAAGAGTTACCATAAGATGTTTTTTTAAAACAATGTTTTTAAAAGCAATACTATAATGAAAAAGAACAGAAAAATGATTTTGTATGAGCCAGTTTAGTTTTTTGAAAATGGTAAACTGTTGACAGATAACCTAAGATATATCAATACATTACATAAAGAAGGGAAAATACAGAAACTAGCCAGCATCCATTCAAGTTGAAGTCATAGCTTTGTTCATGGAAGATAGTCGACTGGTTCATTCTGGGATTCAGGCACGGATTTCTATTTATTAGGATAATAAATAGAATTCGGTGGATTCAGGTGACTCAAATAACCAGCCATAGATAAACTATACAGCAATTTCCAAATGAAACTATGATATGTTGTATAGGTCCGTCCCTATCATATTTTTTCATTTTAATTGATTTGTGTTACTTTTGGAAAGGGATCAGGACAACACTTACCCTAACAAACTCACACCCTCCAATACCTAGGGTACCAACTCATACCACAAAGGATCTTTATACCATTAACTAGTGTTACGAGTCAAATTATTCTAATATGTCTAAATCCTTAGGTTATATATCATAAAAGTACCTATGGACCTAACGGCAAGTAGGGGATAGAGAGAACAATAATCACCAATCAAACCTACTTTTAATATCTGCAGCATCTTCCGCCAACAATCCCCAATGATACGGATTGATACAGACACGACTGGGTGAGCCATCTCCATTAATGCCATGTTGAGGCGTCCATGGATGGCTACAGAAACCACCAAGACTCCTTAGGAAACTGGAATTCGTCAGATTATTCCATCTCCAAGCTCGACAAACAGCATAAACAGGATCAACAACACCCAACTTATTTCCCAGATCGACACGTGCTCCTTGAAAAGCCCGTGATTGTCTTACATCACTCTCAAAATCGATCAAATCCCGAGTTTCAGGTTGATCAACAATTAGGAGGACACATTCTGACTCTTCTAAATTTCCATATTCTATGGTTGTTTCCAGAGAAGCCAAGTCCGATTTCTTCAGTCGCTTTAGAATGGCAGAAACAATGGGCACTAAATTGGTGAAAGTGTCAGGCGACAGTAGATGTTCCATGGTTTCCATCGGATCCATGGTTTCATGTTCTGGACGTTCAGCGACAGAAGTGATGTGTCCCGATATGTCAGTCGATCTTTCACGATCATTAACGGTGGCGATTCTCTTTAGCAAATTTCTTCTTGATTCGCTCGTTTTGCCTGTTGTACAATCAATACAGCTAAACATAAAACTGGACGGCTACAATAGCGTTCATCAGGACCAAATCGTTTTGATAGAATAGGGTGAATAAGAATGCCAACTGGTCAAGACTTGAAACTGTTGTTTCAGGAAATTAAATCCTAGTTTGAATAACCGCACAAAGTAAAGAAAGGTACCGAAGTGGAAGTATAAAAAACAAAACTATTGTATTTTCTTGGGAGATTCTAAATTTTATTCACGTTTTCTGCATTTATCTCTTTTCACAGCACATAATTTTGTTCAATGAAGCCAACTGATCGCCAATTGGATAAGTACTCTGAAAACAGAACACGGCAGCCTGCAGCAGAACAACGTTTAGCTTAGAAAATAGAATACCCCTACATATACAAATTGTGGTCTTGCTGTTTCGTTAGCATGAAACTCCCCTTCAACTTATTATAGATGGTGTTGTAGGTACAGGCTGTCTTGGATTGAATTGGTATAACAAGACGCCTTCTGATTCTCCTCTGAAACGACGCTAAATCGCCATCGCTAGGCTGTTGTGTGCTACAGTTGGGGTTGGCGTCATCACAACACGATTCTATTCAAAACAGTATTAGCTCCATTCTGCAATTACCGAAGGCAGAGTTCTGTGCCGCTGAAATATCAACAATATTAGGCTTCAGCGTTCATCAGTGTCTGTCTGTCTGTCCCTTCGTTACATATTGAACGTCCAATCATTGTAAACTGACAATAGACTCTTTGAAATAACTTCTACTGAGAGTAGACACCACCGTCGCGACATAATGGGGTGAGAGGCTCAGATCGATAAGATTTATGAACAACCAACGACGCCACAAACCTGGTTAGACGCCACCCAAATTGAATGAAGCAGATGTGTTCCATAATACCAAATGTCGCGTTTTTGATGGGCACCCATTTATATTTTCTATGATAATATATTTTATGCATACATTAATACATGAAATAACATTCATTACCTTTGCACCACCAGAGTATTATATCACGTACGGATCCTATGCCGATATCTATGGCTTCTACACTACTAAATACTAATCTGGCGTCTGTATGGATTTGATTGTGCCGGTGTAAATTAAGCTCTTCAGTTTTTTTGCGGTGTTAACCTATCAATGTATAATATAATATTCTAATGGAGTTATTCTATGAACGCTCAGTGAGGTGTGTGTGCATTACCTAAAATAGAGCAAAATTAAAAACCACAACCATCTCTGACAATCACAATGCTAATGGCGTCAGTTTGATGGTTTTACTGAATTGTATCTATCTCAAACTAAAGCAGAATCTTATTGACGCCAGTATGAAACAGTTTTTTTTAAAGATTACATAAAAATATCCTTTGTGTTGAGTGTCATTTTATTTGATTACCTCGGTACCTATTTAGTTTAGATAGATAGAAATAAATAATAATCACAGAACGATATGATAGACATAAATTTTCAATAGCATTGATGACACTGTCTTTAAATATCAGCATAAATAGTTAGGTACCTACCTATCCCCAGAGAAATACTTTTTGATTGCTTGTAGGTACGTACGTAAGGGTAGGTGTACGAACCATTTCTGGGTTACAGGCGCCTTCTGAGTTTGGTCGCTGTAGCCTATCCATCCACCAAAGGAAGGCTGCCAGTTCTCTCAGGGCCACAATACAAAAGGCAAAAGGGCCTTACAAGTGTCATGCGGTTGGTCAGGTGTTAAACAGGTAACAATGCGCTCAGATCGTGGATCTTGATTGCAGCTTTGGCATTTGTCAGAAATCCTTTTTTAAATTTTTAATTGTGTAGTTATCAAGCGCTGGGCAGTGTATCTACCTCGCAACTTAGCACAGTACTTACCAGCGACCTACTATATACAG
This sequence comes from Parotoplana pacifica, assembly GCA_034780595.1. NCBI lineage: Eukaryota > Metazoa > Platyhelminthes > Proseriata > Otoplanidae > Parotoplana > Parotoplana pacifica. The sequence goes on from JAUYWI010114638.1 coordinate 17,072, forward strand.
GGCTGGAAACAAGAAACCGTAGCCCTAAAATTAATAACAATAATACATATAAGGTACTTTCATTTATATTTAAAATATTGTTATTAATTGATGCAAGCCAACCTATTAGTACGGGCTGGGGGATTATCTGTTCGGGGTTAGAAGCCCACCTATTAGACCCCCTACTGCCTAAAAGGATATAGACTGGTTAGTGGAGCCCCCACTGCTCCAGAAAAGGAGCCGCTCCCAAGCCCGGATAAATGGAGAGGGCACCAGGTCATAAAAATCTGTGCCAAAACAAATATGAGATGCGGGAAAATGAAAATGACCCCAACTAAATGTGGGAAAAGCAAGAAGAAGAAGTTATTAATTGATGCCAAATCCATTATGATATCAATAAAAAAAGTGATTGACTTAGAAAAGAGCCGTGGATGCGTTCACAGGATGGGGTAAAAGGAGAGTGGACTCAATAGTGATAGTGACGGCCATTTCGTCCAATAACTTGCTGCATACGGTTGGTCATTGACTGACGGATATTCTGTATCAGTAGCTGTTTCAAAGAGTTCATGTACAACTTGTTCATCACGCTCTGACTTGAAATATGCTCAGACGTTTTCAATTGGATTGAGGTCAGAACTGTTGGCAGGCCACTCCATGACAGGGATGCTTTCCTGCTCAAGCCACTGCATAGTTGTGCGTGGCTTGTATGGTGTAGCACTGTCTTGCTGGTAGGCGAAACCATCAGCACCTGTAAAGAAAGGCAGAATCCGTTCCTGGAGGATCTGACGGTAAGTTCCAGCATTCAATATCTCATGAACACAATAGAACTAGAGGACTTCTTTGAAAGAAAAGTCACCCTACACCATGATGCTGCTTCCTCCACCTTGTAATTGTGGTTGGATGATGTTCTGAACTCTTCCTGCTCCTCTTTGACTACAACAATATTTTAAATGAAATACCTTTTATGAATAACTAAAATTGTTACTAATTTTTAGGGGTACGTTTTCTAGCCCTGTATCATCTATTCTCACATACTAGTCCTTCCACTTTCATAATGTATGTAAATACCAATCTTACATACTTAGGTAATATTTCACATAAAGAGGAAACATTCAACAAATCAAATAAAAATAACAAACTGTGTTAGAAAGCGACGAGCAGTTAACCACTAATAAGGTACAACAGTCAAATATATCTCTGGGCAACAGTTTTTTTTTAATTATTTATATCAGCTATTCCAAAGGTATTTGGTGCAAATAAAATCAAATTTGGAAATATTTCATGTATACCAAAATGTTTTTCTTGATGAGCTACCTGCCAATTTTTTTGGAAGCAAATTCAAATCAATTTTTTAAACTTTTTACTACTTGTAGTAGTCGCCTGCAAATAAACCTACCTCTGTACTGTGCAGCATTATTGCAGTATTTCTAGTTGGCAAATGAATCATTGGCATGGTCAACGGTGGCTCCAGGAGAACAGGGGATAGTTCAGAGACCGATTTTGGCCTCAGCACTACTTATCTTTATCTGCCACAAAATCATACGAATTGCTATGGTGTCGGAAAGTGAGACCCTCTGACTAGAAGGCACTCATCTTATTACTGGGGTAAAGCACAAGGATCGTGAGAGTATTGTTAGTCAGGATGACACAATCTATCCAAACCCGGTCGGAAGATACACTGTTGATGTAACTAATAATGAAATCCTATCTTTGCGCTGCAGCACATCAACCAAATTCGGTATTTGGAATGTTCGATTTATGACCTGCGGCAAGTTGGAGATCATCAAAAGAGAAATGTTTAGAACCAACATCAACATTCTAGGAATCAGCGAAGTTAGGTGCACGGGAGCGAGACAGTTCCAATCGATGTCATAGAATCTTTTATTTAAGACATGAAGACCAAAAAAAGAAACGGAGTAGGCATCATGTGCAATAAGAATTCGTCGAAAGCTGTATTTCATTTTTACCCAATCAACGACAGAAATATTATGATCAGACTTAAAAAGCTAAGCCTGTTAATATTTCTATGCTTCAGATATACCTACTTTCCGACCTCAACAGCTGAGAAGGAAGACATGGAAGATTTCTTTCGAAGTTTTAAAACGCCTTTGAACAACTTCCTAAGAAAGATGTGAACATAATGTTGGTGGACTGAAACGCTAAGCCAGGAAAGGAAACTGTTTCAGGTTATTGGAAGTTTTGGTCTTGGCATTCGCAATGAAGAAGCAGAACGTATAGAAGAGTTCTGTCAAGAGAACAACCTTACAGTTTGCAATACTTGGTTCCGTCAGCTTAAATGACGATCATGTACCTGGACTTCTCCAGACGGTCATACACGCAACCAAATCGACTACATTACCATAACCTCAAGATGGAAATCCATGATGTTAACACCCTGCCAGGTGCCGACTGCGGAACCGATACGAATTATTAGTGACCAAACCAAAGCTAAACTTTGCAAAAAAGGAAAACCAGCAGACAAATTCGGTACGATTTTCAAACTCTCCCCCAGAAATACAAAGTAATGATAGAGAATACTGAGTTACCGTGGGAGATGAAACCCCTGAAGAACTCTAGACCAATATCAAACAAATTGTCAATGAAACTGCAGAATTAACGATTCCCAGACGAAATAGCCAACCCCAAAATAAGTGAATCACAGAAAAGACAGTAGAAATTGCTAACGAGCAAAGACAAAAAGCCGAGGGCGCTGGCTAGGAACTATTAAAAGATCTGAATAACAAATTTCAAAGAGAAGGACGGAAAGACAAAGAGAACATCTGTGGACAGATTGAAAAAGACAAATCCGATGAAAAGCGTATTCAAGGGAATACAACAAATCTAAAAAAAGTTTCAAGTCGAATTGGAATCATCAATGATATTAACGGAAACACTAACCGAAGAAGAAAACATCAAGATAAGATGGAAAGAGTACATTTAGCAACTGCACGAAAAAGACAACCGAACACACACAATTCGTAGAAAAAAGCTTATGAAGATGAGCCCAGAGTAACCGAGGCTGAAGTGAGATCACCAGGTATCGATGAAATTCTTATTGAGCTACTTAGAAATGTCCGAACCACGCTTTGTCTGTCAAAAGATTTGGGACACTAAATCATGGCCAAAAGACTGGAAGCAGTCGATATTGTTTCCCGCTACAAAAAAGGGAACGCCAAGGAATGTACAAACTACACGGCAGTAAAATTCTTCTGAAAGTCACCTTGACAGAGAGATCCCCCGTGAGCAGGCAGGATTTCGAAGAGGTAGAGGAACACGTGATGATATCTGCAACATCAGAAGAATAATGGAGAAATCTCGTGAGTAGAAGAAGGCTTCTTTATAGACTACAGCAAAGCTTTCGATTGCGTCAATCATGATCTGCTTTAGTGCATCTTGAGACGAATGGGTAGCCCGGGACGGATTATTAATCTCCTAAAGAACCTGTATGCAGATCAAAAAGCTTGCATTAGAACTAAGTTCGGAATGACTGATAGCTTCAATTTAGGGAGGAAGGGAATTGGCTAGGATGTATCCTCTCGCCTAGTCTTTTTAATGCATATGAGGAGGAATACATTATACGATTATCAAATTTTGACGAAACAAAAGAAGAAATACAAATCGGAGGACTTAGAATCAACAACCAGAGGTTAAAAGAGCAAGCAAATACTGTAGACTATATCTTAATCTAAATAAAACAAAAATGTTGGCATTGCAGATGATGATAGAGAGTTCAAAATTGATGGAAAATTTGTGGAAAAGGTAGACGAGATTATATTTCTTGGATCTAAGCTTACAAAGGACTGCAAGTCAGAATCGGAAATAAGGCGCAGACTTGCGATGGGAAGATCTGCGATGGCAAAATTAGAAAAAGTTTGGAAAGATAAAAACATCAAAAAGTCAACAAAGAAACTCCTCGTTAGAACACCAATCTTCCACATTGTGCAAAGAACTAACAGAAGTATCTTTGAGGAAATTCAGCCCAACTTCTCTCTCGAGGGTCAAATGTTAAAGACCAGGCTTAGTTACTTTGGCCACACAATCCACAGAGATGGTAACAATTTAGAAAAAACGATCAAGCTGGGAATGACTTAAAGAACTCGTCGACGCGGGAGACCAGAGCTTAGGTGGATGGACCGCATATCAAAAGATACGAACACGAGCTTGATTGTTCCGGTTAAAAGGCGCAAGACAGAACGGGATTTACTTTCTACATTTGTTGGAGTATAAGATTTTGTTTATTGGTTGGACGAGGAATTGAAGGAGGAGGCGTGTTATTTTTTATTGAGCCTCTGATTAATATATTTCTTGAACGTTTTTGATATCCAAAAACGTGATTTATATTTAAAAAAACTTATTTAGTGTTATGATGTTGACGTAGGTTTAGGAATAATATTACAGTGTGATCCAAAGGGCACTAGAAATCAATATCTTCTAAATGAAAATGTAAGCAAAATTGTTAATTTACACATGAAATAGTACGATTGAAATATTGGTACATATTTATATCTGATTAAAAATATGGATCACCCTGTATAGAGAATTAACTTTTAATAAAACATGCAATGTTTTCAAATAGTTTTAGAAATTATTTTTTAATTGCTGCCTAAGTTGCCTACATTTCATAGTTTTTTTTGTAAACAAACAAATGTATTTAATAAAGTTTCTCTTTTTCAACATAAAATAAGAAAATAAAAACAAAAATATTATTGGAAATGTACAAAAACAAATTAACTTTAATAATGAAGTCATACAAATACGAAACTTCAACTGTCTGCTGAGATATCCAGATCATATTTCGAGCTACCTTGAAGGACTGTGATACATATTACTTGACACGATTCAGATTTCTTAATTCCATCAGAATTTTCTTTAGAGTTTCCTTGCGACTATTTGGTGAAAAGCATGATTTGTCCGTGAAACAATGATCTAGAAATAATGAATATTTGATTTGAATACTGAGAAAGAGATTATTCTGGTCAAAAATTTGTTCATAAATTTCTAACAATTGTTTAAGACCATAAAACCAAAATATTGGTACAAATTGAAAAAGTTTTCTAATTTTTGTTTTATGAAAGTTGTAATTGGATCCGTTTTGCATGGTAAAAGCATCACTTAGTTGGAACTAAACATTTCATTTCCCTGTAACCGAGTGTATTAATAAAAATTTTCTTAGGCAGGTAGGTACTTATAAAACTTACTGTCACGACAGCAGACTCCGTTTACAGCACAAAATCCATTTTTGTGAACTCCGCAGGGCTTTCCATTTAGCTGACACGGTTTGGGATTTAGATTCTCAGATCTACAAGGTCTTGAAAGAGGGCCATTGATTTGGCAGCCCTGTTGAGGAGAGCAACAGATGTGAGAGTCCACACAGATACCACGGCCGTTATTGCAGCTAGGACACTGAAATGTACAAAAGGATATAGGGAGTACAAAGATAATTGATAAAACGAAGAGATTTGTAATTTCAAGAATATTAGTAATCCAATTACAGACATATTATTATGTCAGTTTTAAAAGCCTTCATTTCATATGAGACATAAATAATAACAATTAGAAAGTTAGAAAAGGCCCACAATAAGTGCCAGAAAAAGTATTAAATACTATGAATGACTCATTGACTATATTTCTTTGAACTTGGGTTTTGTCAGTTTCGTATGTACTTACAGCTGTGTAGAACTGTTTACTGGCCATGGTCACCTATGTGGAACAATATGCATTGAGAAACTGTAGGATATTTAGAGACATTGCATTTTGATAACTTTTTTCAACTTTAATGTGTCTACCAAATAGTGTGTTGTGACGTCATCAGTACCGTTATCCAAATTGTGTGCTGCTCAGTACAATTTAGCAAAAACTGCGGATTGATTAGAAAAGAAATGGAAAATTTGAATTTTGTACTTCCGTTTTTCCACATTGGGCTTGGAGCCTGTTCTTCTGCACCAAATTTTGTTATTGTTATTCTCTGTTCTGGCATCCATGTCCGTAAAGTGCAGACTAGACCTAGTCACCGGCTATGTTAGAAATTCGGTCTTTTGAAAATACTATTATATTTATGCTTTAAATCTTAATTTAATTACATATTATTTTATTAATATCACTTTTTTAGGGATACTGGTTAGTTACATCAACTAATTAATTTTATGTACATAGAATTGTATTCAACTAGTCATATCAAAATGTCGTAAAGATAGCTATTGTGGTAATAAATGAAAAATTTATGAACTTTTATTGTAAAGCTCAATTTAAAATTTATTTACGTCATTTTTGACATTCAGCCTTTTTCTTGAAATTTGATGATCGGCTTTAGTAAGTTGTGAAAGGATTTGTGTCATATTTGTAAAACAATGAGTCGAGTTGATCAAGTTGCAAATACAGGTATGTCATGTATTTGATCTTTTATCCATTTAGACAATTTAATGGCGATTTAATGTCTTACAAGCACTTATCTCATAATGGGATAAGTATTTATTTCATTAACAACAAGTACTAGTAATATTGTGATATTGGTCAACAAATTCCAAAAAAAACTTACATGAAACAAAAATTAAATATGAGGAGTTATTTATGTTAGCTTTAAGGCAACTTCAATGTTTAAATTTGTAACTAGCAAAGTCGAAAATACATTGTAAGTAATACAATATACAAGAATGCGTCGAATATATTCGGTATTATAAAAATTCTGTTTGTTCATGATGTCGCAAACAATGGTTGACAGTCAAGTGAAAGGCCATAGAAATATTTACCTTGTGGATCGGCATGCTTCTTTCATCAAAACTGCGTTTTCCACCAAATGGACAATTTCTGATGAAACAACCGTGTGACATTGCAAGCAATGTGAAAAATACCAATAATATCAGTTTCGACATAATATTTTTACCTAAAGATAATATGAAAAAATTACAATGTTAAAGTTAAATAATAGGAGTTAGCAATAGGTATCTAGGTACATAAAGTTCCTTAAAAATAAAACCAATTTCATGATGAAATATTCGACATTTGACTTTAAATTTAAAACTAGCACCTCTGGTATCTGGATTTCACAAATCTAAAAGAAACTTTCAAAATGATGCGATTTATCGATATTTTTGTTAAAGTCACCCCTTTTTATTAAAATTGTAAATAAAAATTAATAATAAATAGCATTATTGATGAATCTCTAATATCTAATATCTCAGTAAACATGCCAAATTTAAAGTCATCGGGTAAAGTTTGGATTGATGATATCATTGGTCTATTTCTTTTGTTTTCTTACAGCACATAGATATCAAATATAGTTAGGGCCAATGTGTACAGGGCCGTAATTTTCATTAAATCTTAGTTAGATTTAAATCAAATGGCAGATCTTTACAATATAGACTAAGGTATTATACTATAAACGAGCAGATAGCATATTATTATGTATACCTATTTGTATAGTATTTAATTATGCAGTACACATGAAGCAATTAATAATTATTACACTTTGGCCCTAGAATTACGGCCCCGGTATAGATATCAATTTCGTTTTTTGAGAAAGAAGTGTTTTTTTTCAATAAATAGTCTTAATTACCGGGATAAGAAACGAACAACTAAAAGTTAAAATTTAGATTTCTTTACCAGATATTTTAGCCAATTCATTTTTTTCTTTCTTTCTGTGTTCCTAGAACGAAACATTTTAAGAACTTTGAAAGAAATTCAAGGTTTTCCAAAAATTTGCAAAGATTTTAAAGGGAATTAAAACAATTCAAGAACTTTGAGAGAAATGAAAGTTAGAAAAATTACCCCTTCCACACACAAAATTTTATATAATTTTGATGATATACTTATAGATTTTTCTATTTATCGACAACTCCAATCACTCAGATTTGACCTAAAAGTAAATAACTAAAAAGCTAAAACTTTCTACAATTGTCGAAATGATTAATGAAGTTTTGGTAAGTGTTAGAATTTAAAGAAAACTTAAACATGTAATTTTAAAACAAAAATAGATTTTTTATAAAACAACCAGAAATATGTAATTCATAATATTGTGTCAGTAAATATTGGATTTAATTCAGTTGTTAAATTTAATCAGATGTAGTACTAAAAGATGGTGTCAAATCAAGGCTTTATAATAGACTATCCGGAATCTACAGCAAAAATGAAATCATCTGCATATGCTTTAAATTTTGAATATATTACATTTATGTAAGTATGACTGATATAGATATGAATTAAATCTCACCCATTAAACTTTTTTAATCTAGATTAACTAATGATTTGATTTAGATTTATTTTAGGCATAACAAATCAATTTATCTTTCAAATCATAATATTTTTTTATTCAGGAGCTACGAGACGAGGATTATTCAATCATCTCCGTTCCTTAAGATTACGTGATTTTGTTTTGTAGTGCACCACAAAATTTAAAGTTGTTCTATCTTAAATGTGTCTTGAGAGTTGAGACACTCTTTGATGCACCTAAAGGTATTACCGCCTTCCTCCTGTTTTAAAAATAATTTTTGACAAAGATTGTGTTGAAACTTCAACCATTAATTAATTTGTTTTGTTTTAATTTTTATAAACTCACAAATGAATATTTTGTATATACTTAAAAAGTACTTGGAAAGGTATTCAAGATGTACCTACAGTTAATTCTTTAGGTATGTACAAAAAAGAGCTTTTAATTAATAAAAGTTTAAGAAATGGATTCTTTTGCAATAAATAAATTAAATAAGATGAATGTAAATTGATATAGCATAATATCAACAAAAATTCCGATCTATAACTCATTTTCTTACTTGATAATAACAGCTTGCAATTCTTGTACCTACAATACTGAAATCCGTTTAATATAGCTACTTATATTGTACAATATTTGTTTTAAATAGCCTTACGTGATAAAAATACATTTTGGATACCTTTTCATTTCATGAGGCCATAATTTATATAAAATTTATAAAGTGTGCAAGCATCCAATTTGGAAGTTACTTCCTTTACTGCACTGAATCTTATTAGCTATTTTTGCTCATTCCCAAATACCGTCGGTTGATGATTTAATTTTCATTTGTTAAAGTTCTTGATTCAGTTTATTTTTAATTTTGGAACGTTTCTTTTATTTTTGGAAAATATTAGAGTAGTAAGTTTTTTTTGCAAATTAATGTTAAATTTATTAGCTAGCTTCCATTGACTCACAAATTGTTTTCGAATGCATTAAGTTATAGCTTTTAATATATTTTTTTAAATAAAAGCACTTGTGTTAATAGTCTAATTGACATTAAATTTGCTTGTTTTGTGCCATTTAAATTATAGTAAATATAAATCCTTCCCAACAAACTTCCTCGCAGCATACCATATTTTATGCACTACGTATTGGTTTTGATTTATTGTATTTAAATTTTTCAATTAAATAGATTTTTAGTATAATAATTTTTCTACTAATACTGTAAGTCTAATCTGCAAATTAAAGCTAAAAATAGATCTTCATAAAATATTAATAAAAAATAATTTATTCTAAAAGTGACATTTACTGACATCTATTTACAAAGGATCTCATCAACTGTGCAACATTGGCGTTGTTGGCATCGATTGCAAGAAAATAAAGAAAGTTTCTGTGTTGTTAAATAACCATCAAATCACAGATTTGTGGCATAAACTAGTAAAACATAGCTTTTTTCTGTGCCAATCAACAATTGCTTTGAGGAAGGATGATTAAATGAAAAGTAGATATTGAACTAAGTTTAATGTGATCAAATATGTACCCATTAAATTATAGTAATGTAGGATAAATTTAGAAAATTTCCTTGTTGTTATGTTAAGATAGTCATTTGTTAGACCGATCATCTGTTAGAAAATAGAATATCAGTCGTCTGTTAGATAATTATAATCCAATCATTTGTTAGACCGCTGATCAGTTATAAATGACTGAATTATAAATATCAAACAGACAATTGATATTGTATTTTCTAACGAATGACCTGTCTAACAGATGACAGAAGACTTTGTTCTACAAATAACCGGTCTAACAAATATAATGATATGCATGTGAAAGCAAAATAATAAGGACGTTTCAGTAGGTAGGACAGGTAGTTAATAAAATAAATATGCCTAAATAGAATATAAGCAAACCAATTAATTTAATTTATTATTCGTGTAAAATAAGATTCAAAACTTTTTAAACTAAATTTTCAAAAAATACTAGTTGTTGTTTTCTCCAATTTTATGTAAATAGGAATAAATCTATTAGTATGAGAAAACGAAATTGATTAAGACTAAGGCAATCAATTCATCTTATTTATATTTAATAAACCAGAAATCTACAGAATGGCTGTGTGTATTTCTCAAAATATAGGCACTGTGGCTTGATAACTTTTAAATTAGCTAGGTATATCTATTTTAAGAATTACAGAATATAAACTCAAATTCACCAATTAAAACTTACAAGACCTTCACAATCAAGTCAAGCAAGATTAATATTTAAAAAAAATAAAAAATTCAAATTATTAGTTGGGTAAACCTTAAAATTAGTTAGGCATCAATAGACAGAAACAAGACAAATTTACTGTCTTTAAAGTGTATTGTGCAAACTAAAGTATCTGGATATTAAACAAGAATTCGACACCAATGTCTAGGTCTTTTTCTTTAATCTACTCCATTTTAAAGTCGCAGTTATAATCATTTGTTATACATATTACGAGTACAAGATACGAACTTTTTATTTTCAAAAATAGTCATCTGTTACACCAGTCATATAGGATGACCAAAAAAGTGTTTTTCCTTTTAAATATATAACAAAATAAACAGCGAGTATGTGACAATTGATGTTGAAATTTATAGACAATCTTGTGTGAAAAGTTTTGAATTATTGCTTCTATAATTTTCTTGAACTCTCTATTTTATATTTGTTTTGATATATTTAATAGAAAATGCATTTCTGGTCACCCCATATAATATCGGCTAATGGATAACTAGATTGCATTAATTAGTCTAACAAATGACCGGTTTCTTTTCAAGAGACGCGGTCATCTGTTCGATCGGTCATTTCAAACTTCTTGCGATCTATAGGTCACATCAATAAAATTATATCGTAGAGACTGTCCAATTGAGAAAAATCGCTCATTACTTTCGTTGATTTGATTTTATGTTTTTTAAAAAGAAAACGGTGGAATAAAATAAAATAAATATTAAAATATGTGCTCACCAATAACTGCCTGCAATCTGGATGTTTAATGAATGCTAACTTACTTATAAGTGTTAGATATAAATATAGCACTCAGTTTAATCAACACGAGTTGGGGTTGAAATAATTAGATGTTAATTGTCTGATTAACATTGGTTTTGGTCGTTAAGTATTGGACTCTCAAAATTTAAACTACATAGCAGAAACAGCTATTCTGAATAATCTGTGTATCAAGTTATCTTCTTTATTACATGTACCTCATGAGTCAATTAGCAACAAATTAAAAGTTTCGAACAATCAAACAACTCCTTCCTATAATGTACGTACGCCTCTCTACTTATCTAGTCTACCTACCTATACAACGAAGATCATGAATAAATTGTTAGATATTTCATTAGAATTTCTAAAGAATAGGTAGAATACTATTTGTGGTATCAATAAATTTCTAATAGAAAAATTTGTCGGGGATCGGTAATGAAATTCATTTCTAATTTTCAATATCTGAAACTGCACAAAAACATTAATATTTAAAAGCATAAAATAGACAATAAAAACCAACATTTACAAGTACGCCCGTATCAAAATAATTGTATAAGTTTTCGTTGATTTTGAAAATTCTTACGTAAGTACCAACTTATTGGTGATCGTCATTGAAATGACAATTTGGTTTCATTCTACCATGATGCGGAGTCAAAATATTGGTTTTATTGTCCAGTCCAACTTTCAGTCGGTCGCTCCTTCGAATTAAAGCCTCATCGTTGTCTTATTTGATGTCATCTTTGGCAATTGTTGGTGCGCCCTACATAGTGGAGTGGATTTGACACCACTTAGAACAGTTTTCCAGAAAGTGTTGGGCGGTTTCCTCCTCTTTACACTGGGGGCGTGTATGAAATATGGCTCTGCCGATTCTGAATCTGTAGGCCTTGGTCATCTAGTAAGGTCCTTCACATAGTTAGTTGATTGCCACTTCAATGTTTTGTCTTTTTTGCTTGAGGCCGACCTCTGAAGACACCTTTCATCCATTTTTTGGTGGCAGATTTTGAGAGTTTCATTGGGATAACTTGAGGGCGTGTTTTGGTATTGGTACCTTTATCAGCAAAACGTTCAGTGGTTTTATTACCTTACACCCCACAGTGAGAAGGCAACCATTAGAAGTGGATATCTCTCAGGGACCTTTTTATAGTATATCCCTGATATCCCTCTTCTTCAGTTTTCAAATATTGTCGCTTTCGATTCTGTGAAAATGACTGCTATTTGGTAATTGTTGATACTGAACTAAATACTCCATTCAATTGTCTTCACGATTTTCTTTTTAGTTTCTAGTCGTGAGGTTTTTGTTATTAATTCTCTTTTTCTTGGCCATTGCAATCCTTGGGCGGATTTCGTTACTGCACCTTCCATCCGATGTTATAATTGCTCCAAGGTATTTAAATGTTTTGACTTGGGTTAGTTATTTATCCTCCTAGTGTTACTCCGTCTTGTACGTGGTTAATTGCTTCTATCATCACACGTTCTCTGTATATCGAGAATAACAGCGGTGATAGTAGGCATCCCTGTCTTACTCCTGGTTTTGTTTCTTCATTGTCTATTCGTACGATTGGTTAATGATTTAGGTAGAGATTTTGAATGAGGCTGTCCTTTGAGTCAATCTACAAATTAACATTAAAGGGACGTTTCAAAATGAGAGTACTTAAGAGGATTGTTTAATCGATTGTCGGTCTTAAAAATAATAACAGTTTCTTTAATTTTGTGTTGTTCTTTCTCTCAATAATTTCTAAATTTACTCACGTCATCAATAATGAAGGTTTAGACATTGTGTTAGAAAAACGGTTTGTGATTATTGCTTTGTCTATGTCTGAATTCGAAAATTTGGCATTGTTTGAAATCCAATCGCTTCATTAATAAAGAACACTTTTGTTAAAATTTGGTTTTCATTGATTGAAGGTTTAGAACGTTCTCCATAACAATCTCCTAAAATAGTTATCGTTATCAGTTGTTTATGCGATAATATGCAGCTAGAACTATTTATCAATGACGTACTAGCTTAAAGCTAAATCGGTTCCATTTTGCTAGGTGATACCAATATCCAGCGCTGCTAAACTTTTAATGTCAACGTCTCTCGATTTCTATCGAGCGCTCGGTAGCTGATATATATTAGACTTAAGAGTTAGCCTTTTGAATGGAAGATGTACCGTTTTACCAAACTCTGCTATAATACGATATTGAGTGTCACGGATGTTAACTAAATGTTTTGTTGTTGAAGTTCTCTCGGTCATTGACCATTTTAGAACACTTAATATTTGCATTAGACATATTTGTTAAACACTCTCCTTATATTGTTATTAATTGCAGTGACATCATCTACTGAACGGGGTTTTAACTAATTAGGAAACCGCTTGCTTGTTAGATAATCTTACTAATATAAATGGTAAACTTGCGATTAAATGTTTTCTAAATTGTGGATCACCTTCCCAGTGCTAACTACACTGTGGCCCTTTTCCCCAAGGCTCCATATTGTGGCGTTCTTTTCCAGGTCTCCCTTCTCAGCACTCCCCATTACGTGGCTCTCCTTCCCAGAACTCGCCATACTGTGGCTCTCCTTCTCAAGACTTTCCATCCTGTGGGTCTTCTTCCCAGAACTCGCCATATTGTGGGCCTCCTTCCCAAGACTTTCCATCCTGTTGGTCTCCTTCCCAGGACTCTCCATACTGTGGGTCTCCTTCCCAGGACTCTCCTTTCTGTGGCTCTCCGTCCCAGGACTCTCCATCATGTGGCTCTCATTCCCAGGCCTCCCCATACTGTGGCTTTCCTTTCCAGGACTCCATACTGTGGATCTCCTTCCCAGGACTCTCCATACTGTGGATCTCCTTCCCAGGACTAGCCACACTGTGGGTCTTCTTCACATAACTCTCCATATTGTGGCTCTTCTTCCCAGGACTCTCCATATTGTGGGTCTCCTTCCTAGGACTTTCCATACTGTGGTTCTCCTTCACAGGACTCGTCATACCGTGACTCACCTTCCCAGGACTCTCCATACTGTGGGTCTCCTTCCCAGGACTCTCCATCCTGTGGCTCTCCTTCTCAAGACTTTCAATCCTGTGGGTCTCCTTGCCAGGACTCTCCATCCTGTGGCTCTCCTTCCCAGGACTCCATACTGTGGGTCTCCTTCCCAGGACTATCCATACTGTTGATCTCCTTCCCAGGACTCCATACTGTGGGTCTCCTTCCCAGGACGCTCCATACTGTGGGTATCCCTCCCATGACTCGCCATACTGTGACTCTTCTTCACATAATTTTCCATATTGTGGCTTTTCTTCCCAGGACTCTCCATACTGTGGGTCTCCTTCCCAGGACTCTCCATACTGTGGGTCTCCTTCCCAGGACTCTCCATACTGTGTGTCTCCTTCCCAGGACTCTCCATACTATGTGACTCCCACACTGCCTCGATTTAATAGAAAACACACCAGGCAGAAATGAATGAAGGCTGATTGATGTCTGTCTGTTCGTCAAACACCACAAAACGAATTGCCAAATGACTCCATAGAATCTCCATTTCTTATCTCTCAGGCTCAGTGACTGCAACTGCACATTTTCAGCGTCGTATTATCTCGAGGGTAGCAAATTCAATCTGCTAGCATTTAACATTGCAGGTACAGGCTTGACAGAAATTGATAGTCAGCACACATACAAACCACGTCACATCATATCGATCCAATTTCGTTCTGCTGATTGTAGGTACTTCTGACAATTACTAGCCGCTCAGGCAGCCACGTCAATTTGTTCTAGTGAGAATCAAAGTTTGAATGCAATACGTAACAGTTTGAGTCACTGTGTGATTTGGTTAGTTCAGTCAAGTCAACTACCTCGCCCTACTCTTTTTATTCAAACACTTCAACATGGAAGAATTGATCCTCAGTTTGGCACAATCAGAAAAATGGAGAAATAAAATTCACAAGAGATTGAGACAAATGGTAGCAGACATGAAACCTGAGATTAATGAACTGGGTAGACGTTATAAACGCCGTTTGGAATTGTTTCTCGACCAAAAACTACAACTTTTGATTACTGGCCGTGTGAATTCTGGAAAGACCTCATTAATTACTGAAATGCTCAACGGTGAAGTGATCCTCCCAAGTGCTGAGTTGCCGTGCACCGCACGCTGGGTGAAGCTGGTCTACAGCGAGGAACCCTACATGCAAATCATCGACACGCAAGTTCGTCTAACAAAGCAACGGTACAACATAACAAGGTTCTCTGATGGTCATCGTAGAGCTGGGCAAATTAAAAACATCAAACACGTCGGTCCCGAAGAGTTGGTGACAGATGTGGAGCATTGGCACACAGATGAGCACCGACGATGGTGGCGTGGTGATCGGAAGGATAAAATTCCACAGCACATCTCAGAAGGATGGCAGTACAAGTTTGAGCGACCAAGGAACTCACAAGAAATAATTGTGGACACTTTTAAAGACATCAGTGCCACAAATCTGCACAAGGAAATCAACTTGCAAGGAAAGAGGAAACGGGATCTGAGCAAGTTGGTGTGCTACGTGAGGATTGGTCTTCCCTGTCAACTATTGCAGCTCGGTTTGCAGTTGGTCGACTCTCCTGGATTGGGTGAGAGCGAATTTCTTGACAAATTGTTGGCAGCAATAATGGAGACAACATTCGCCGATCCCTTTCTGCTTGTCTATGTGTATGACAGTCGAGAAGGTCCCTTCTCCACAGTGAATGTCAAATATCTGAATGTCAGAAATAAATATGGATTTCTCAGTGGAGGTGTCAAGTTTTATAGACAAAAGATACTTCTTGATGACTCTCTGTCTATCCCTACTCTCTTTCTTGCAAATAAAATCAATAATGACGTCCAGGATGCCACATTCGATCGAGAGGAAACGGAACCGATTACATTTGATAAAAGCAAAACACTCGCAGCAGTACGAGAACATGTCCAATATCGAGTCTGTGACACTGATATGAGTGCCATCTCGACTCGAACCTTAGAATCAATACGTCTGAATAGAACACTGCCATTCCCAAAAGCAAGCGATCTGCATTTAAATCATTTTAAATCATTCGAAAAGGCCATTGCTGATAAAATCAATAAATTCGGTTGGTTTTCATACAAACGTTTTATTTGGGCAGTGAACAAAATTGTTAGGGAAGAGTCTTACGATGATAGAGTTGAGAATTGTAAGAATTTGTTATCTAAATGCCTTGGTTACGTGAGTGAATTTGAACAAGTCACTTTCCCCAACAATTTCCAACTCCAGCTTGGAGAATCGATGGCCAGACCTCCCGCCATAGAATTGGACGGCAGATCATCGATCTACGAGAAGGAGATTGATAATACCAAAGTAGAAATCTCTGTGCATCAACTTGCTCATATGAATCGTGATGAGATGCAGACTTTTAGCAGATACCTGTTGGGTTTATTTAATTCAGATGAGGATAACTATTTGACCCAACCGATAGCCAAATATTACTCTTCCTCAACACAAACTTTCTCCTTGATGTTTCTAAAACCTGAGAAACGTCTCTTTGACCAGCTACCAGGACTAGAGCTGGTCTGTGTCGAGAAATACATACAAGACTTGTGGCTAGTTTGCAAATCGTTGAACTGGGAGGATGTAACTTCGATTTCCATTGTGATAGATTCTGACGATCGGATAAAGATCGATTCTTGCTGGTTTAGTGTAACTCCGGTGGTTGTACTTGGTGGTCGTGTTGTCCAACTTCAACATCCACGCAAAGATTATTATAGAGACAGGATATGGATAGATGTTCCTATTCGAGTTTTTGCATTGTGTAGTTGGATATTATTAGAAGGATCTGGAACAAAAATCCCAACTCTTCAAATGCATCGAGGTAAAAGAGGAATTCTGCCTTTTGCTTCATTCTATGAGATTCTCTCAGCGGATTCTGAGCGTTCCAAGTATCATCGACCTTCAACTGATTGGCCTCAATATTTAAAGACCGTTTTGCGACACATTTGGACAACATCCATCATTGCTCGCCCTGACATCAATAAAATATCCGAACTCATGGAAATAAGGCCTTCACTGTTTAACAATGAGTAAATGTGTTTCCAAGCAGAAAACCAATATCAGGTAATGAGATTTGTAGGCACCTGTTTATGTGACTGCATCTATTTGGGGAAATGTCACTGTTACAACACTATAGTTATGTGACTGTATCTATTTGGGGAAATGTCACTGTATACAACACTATAGTTATGTGACTGCAT
>JAUYWI010114639.1:0-21466 GCA_034780595.1 Parotoplana pacifica
AGAAATTACACGCCTAAGACACAATGAAACTTTTTTGGAAATGTGCTGTGCGGGCCTTAAAATCATAAATGATCTTGTATAGGGGGAAGCCCCCCTCAAAAAATAACCTCAACCATCTTTCGCGCTACGCGTGTATTACACTTCGCTCGCTCATGATAAGTCCTGCTGTGGCTGTTTTTCTGAATTTTTTAATTTTGCTCAATCCCATGCCTGTAGAACATAAATTGCCGGATTATAAATTTTTATGGAAAAAAAGTCTGTTTGTTACTTATGGTCTGAGTATGTAATAAAAATGAAAATGTTTGGAAGTGTGATTTGAATGCTAACTGTTTTGGAAATATAATATTTCATGATATCTGATAATTGGGTTTACTTATAGACATTTTATTTTATAATTGAGTTTTATTTAACTTAAATGTACATAGATCTGTGTGCTACATATTAAATCAATATGATAAGGTTATTGGATTTTATTCTGGCATTGATATATTTATATGGTTCACTTCTAAATCAATTATCCTAATTTTCTAGTTACATTTTGTTTGAATATACCTACCGCCTTTTTGCACACTGCATTACACATCGTCATAGAAAAACATTAATATTAGTTAACAGAATAATAGATTTTGGACATTAAATTAAATTGACACTAGTTTGTCTATTGTTAATTGACTAACTGGACGTAAATGTACCAAAGTACATTTACGCCCACGTAATAGAAATTAACTCCCTTAAAATATTGATATACTTTAAGATTGTGGATAATACGTATCCTTTAAATTTTGTTGAGGTTAGACTAACCCTAGGTAGATTGCTTTTTATAATCATCCACCCTCTAGTTTGTGATAGATTAAAGTACATAACCTTAAAAAGAGTACTACCTGTTTTATCAAAATCACATTGAAAGTCAGAATCTCTCCACCTTCCGATTCAAGTGTCATATGTTGTTGCAAATATTGATGTAGATGGATACATATAGACAGACTGATATTATTCATCGAATCAAAATGACAGATGAAGATATGGTACCCACCAACATTACTCGCATCGAACGTCACTTAAAACAGCTCCCAACATATTCACATGTATCATGTTGGATAAAATTCCTCAATATTTTTGGAAAGAAATATAACGTTTATCTTTACTCGATTTTTTAATTTTCTTCTTTTTTGGAGTTGCATTTGAGATTGTATAGATTGATTAAGTTCGTTGGTGCTTTGTTATATGAGCAAAACAGCTATGTTGCTATATACTTCTAAGTATTGCCAACTAACAGTTTGAATTCTTGGGTCATGTTTGTCTGTGGTCAAGTAAACACATGCCCAAAGAAATTTTCCAAACGCCTAGTTACTATGTATTTTCATAAAGTATTCAATATTTTACATTTTGGAAGATTGAAATTATTTTCGTACTAGAATTGAGTTGAATTAATTTATCCTGCTGCGTTTTCAGTACAAAGAAATTGGTGCATTGGGTGTAGGCTTGTAGTATAGATTGTTATTCTTCGTTTTGCAAGATCAGAACTAAAACAACTCTATCGTGAGTGCAGAAACTTGTGAAAACTTAATTACAGAATGTTTTTTGAACTTTGTATCTAAATAATGACCAGCTTTCATTCTTATCTGATGTAGTAGTTGGGTGGACTAATTGAAATGATGGCCTGTATCGCAAATCCGCATCTATTTAATAAACTCTTTTTTAATGCAAACTCTAATAGTTTATAATAAATTATAAGCTCGATATTTTTGTCATCGTTCATAAGCATAGATTAATCATTTAGACAGGTCTAGGTTAGACAACACAATTTTGAATGTACGCAACTAAAGATAATAATCATAGTGTGGAAATAACGTGGACTGTATTTATTCGAATTTATTGTATAAATGCATTTCCCATATCTTTTCCAAACTAAAAGGCCGCAGTTACTACGTATGTGGATATATCTATGCTCACAATTGTTTTCTGTATTCTCAATTTTTTGTTTGGCTAAGTGAACCAATGCTTATCTAATTACTTTATGCTGCCAACATTGTGATACCTATACGACCAAGCTTGCTATTATAATAGAATTCGTACTAAAAGTGAAATATCTCCATTTATCCTCTCTCTTTCATATGCAATCGATATTTATAATAATTTTTTTAATCTATAGTTGCTATTTTATTTGTCTGGATTGAAAATCCCTTTTAATTACAAATTCTTTGGTAGTTAAAAATAAATACATGCAATTACTTATATCGGTTGCACCTATAAATGAATGTTTTATAAACAAAAGCTTTTTAATTGTTTTTATCTTCGTGAACCATTGGTGATGTTTCTGGTCTATCTTGATAATTTATTCTATTATTTAATCTGAAACAAAAATAGAAACATGTACTTATCCATCATGTGTATCGAGCTATCATAGAGATATTCAGCATTCTATCATCTTTTTTGTAATGAAAATATGAAATTTTGTTGTTTTAGTTTAGCTAGACTTTGGTTGTTGTATTATTTGATGGATTATGTTATATACGCATTAGCTATATTAGTAAAGATGTAGAGATAAAAGTAACAATTTCCTGGCGTTCATCACATATCTAACTTTCCCTATCATGTTGATGCTTAGTGAAATTCTGTGAATTAATTATATATGTATACATAGCTACCATTAGTAAAGATATGTTATTAGTATACGGATGTCCTAGCTTTTCTCATTGAATCAGATTAAAATGAAGAGATCATAAGATAAGTTTACTAAGTAAAGGAACATTTTGTTTTCTTCCTTGTTGGTACCAGCTAGATAATGATATAGATTTTAAACATGATGCTTGCTTCTAGTTTTTTATACAATTGTCAGTAACCAGATCTATTCCACAGGTTTTTCACTGGTAGAGTGTAGGCATATAGAGTCTGTTAGGAGAAAGCAAATTACTAGTAGACTAATTGTGTACTAAGACAATTAGAGGAAACAAATTTTGGAATTCTAAAACGATAAAATTCTGATGATATAATCATTGAATTGCCTCATCACTGGGTGCTTTGTTGTTCGGATCGCTAAATAAATGGTTCTCTGGTGTTCTGTTTTTTAATAATCATTTTTGTTCAATGCTAAGACTCTTCATTTTATTTCTATTCAACCCACTTACTGCGTTGATGGTTTAATTTTTATTCTATTGGGTAATTTAAATTAACGTGTTGTTCGAAATTTTAGCGTTTGTTATCTGCTATATTTCTTTTGCTATTTTTAAGAAGATTAATTGTTGTACCTATGTATGTATCATCTGATTTACATCTCACCACGAATCAGTTACATAAGAATAAAAATAAACCTGTATGGCTTGTGTGAGTATTATATTGCTCCAAAAATGGTTACTAATGTTTTACTTTTGTAATTGTTTACTCTTTTATTAAAAATAATGCAGCGTTGTTGTTTTTATTGATTTTGTCTAATATCTGGTTTAGCTCTTTATTTCATTATCAACATAGTTTTCAATACCAGACCTGTTAATTAGGATATTATTTATTTATTCTACTAAAACACAATTTTATGTCCTCAGCTTCATAGAGCTACTGTTTGTAATAATTACCTATATCGATTTTCACATTTTCTATTGCTTTGAAAAAATTGTTATGTAGCGCTGGAGTTTTGTTTCTCTTAAAAAATAGGCATTTTTGAAGTTTTAAGTAGCAAATTATATCTCACAAAAAGGAAAATATAGTGAATAGGTTTTCTAATTAAAATAATTAAATCTCTAATAAGCAATAAAATGTTTTTGCTTCAACTTGGCTACTATTTAAATTAGCTTTTGTGGATCTTATTTGGGAGAAAAACGTTTTCTTTATCAGATCTTTTGTGGTGGAAGGTTGTCTTCAATTTCTTGGAAAAATCAGAAACAGTAATATTTAGGTATATGAAATAACTTCTAAAGCTATAAAAGTTTGTTTTAGAAATTATTCATATTAAACGATATTAATTATAAATAATTAATGTACTATAGAAGAAAATAGTTTGACATGTATATTTGTCAAATGTTGATTTAGTTTAATTTGAATACAAACTCTTAACCTATATTCGTAATACATACATACATACACATTTTAATTGTAACACACATAATATATATTGGAAAAATTTCCAATAATTTTTATCGTTTTAAAATACTTAATATGAGCTCAAAATGAGTATCTGTTTGGTCAAATGGTCTTATAGTATATGGAAATTAGAATTTAATCAACTAAATGAAATATTTGATATTATTGTTATTAGAATCAATGTCTAATAAAACACACCCTTTTGGACAAGTCACATGGCACTAATTTTGGTATTATTTGTATTTAATTTTGACTTGATAAAGGTCAAATATCGATTGCATAGTGTATTTGACCTCCGTGTATTTAGTGATGCATAATCCACAAACAATAGGTTATGATAAGCATTTGCGCATTTGGCGGAGATTGTGTTGGTAATAATCGTTCCTTAGATTGTTCTTGCTCTCAGATATTGCGGACTGTTACCAACTTGAGATAAAATGGGAATATTAACAGCTGGCTAGCAATGAAAAATTAAATAGATGGTTTCAAATTTCTTTCGACAGAATTCACTTTCAATACAACTGGAATATTATTCTTAATCATTTTGGTGAGAGTTGTGTTGTTTTTCTACACTTCTCTTCCTAGTTACTTTTTAGAAATACAACCAGCTTTACTTAAAAGAATTTTAAAAATTTATTTGTATAAGTTTATTAGGTGTTTAAAATATCTTGCCTCTAATAATACAATTATAATCACATCCGAGCAAGTTACTTATTCTCCTCCACCTCCCAAAATAATCACAGCCTGATATGTTTTATAAGAGCTTATTTTATGAAATTTGGTCCAAGTATAAAAACAGGACAGAAGCTCATAAAAATTCTTATTTCAAGTTCGATTACTAAACGTGATTGAACTTGTTCTACATATGTTAATCATAGAAGTCACACTACCGACCTATATTTATACATTTTTGCCGAATTTTACATCATTTGTCGTATAATTATAGTGACATTTTCTCCAAATAGACAAAGTCTATAAAGAATCAGACAAGTACAACAAAATTCAGTTTTGATTAGCTTTGTAATTTATGAAATGTTCGCATCTTGTATTTGTATTCTCCAAAGTCCGACTGCTGAATCAAATTGACACCCCGGCTGTGACAAATAAGGGGTTAAATTGATTTATGTACGCTTTCTAATTTCTATGTTTGTTAAATTGTAGAATATATGTATTCGAAATAGTTAGTTAAAATGAATTGTGTTTTTGACATTCAGCTTAACCGTATTGTGGTCTCCAGTAAATTGGCCAATTGGCGTTCAGCCGATGAATTGAAGTTAACAAGTCTACGTGATCCAAGCCAGGATGCAATCCTGTTGTTCAAGGAGATAGAGTGGGAGACAACCAGAATAGAAGCCAGTGGCCTGGAGGGCATTCAAGTAACCCCAGTGAGATTGATCACAAATTCAACGAGTGTTCGACTCACACTGAAAAAGAAATTATCTGGTGAGTGAATACTCTTCCATTAGTTTTGGTGAAATTATCCGATAGAAGGATTTTCATCAACATTCATATTTAGAATTTTGACAATGGATCAACAACTATACTATCGATATGAAAAACAGATTTAATGGGATTTCAAATGTATTATATGAGTAGAAATAAATGTAGTAGGAATTGCAGTATGAATAGATATAGTAGGAATAGATGTAGTGGCAATTGATAGTTGAAATAGATATACGACCCCGCACAAAAGTAACCGTAACACCAACAAAATTATAGGTAACTATTTTGTTTCCAAACGAATTCCACATTTTTTTCTGGATCAAAATTTTTTAATATTGTGCTTTTCCATCTGGAGAAATGTCATTTAAAAATATTGATCCAAAAAAATTGTGGAATTCGTTTGGAAACAAAATAGTTATCTACCATCTTTTGGTGCTGCGGGGGTTGTAGTAGGGATTGATATAATAGCGATAGAATGCTGTAGGAATAGATACAGTACCAATAGATATAGTAGGAATAGATACAATAAGATGAGATGCAGTATATGCTGATGGAATAGATGCAATAGGAATAGATATTTTAGGTAGTTCATTACCATTTAAATGTTTTATTAAATCTTATTTTTACTAGTTAGAGGTTACTTTGTTAGTACTATGGAGGTTGCTTGTTTCATTAATGTAATTAATTCCTGCTTGTGCACTACAAAACGCACTACATTTCATTTCACGTAATTTTTGTTTGTTTAGTGTTTAGTTTTGTGAAGCTTTTCATTTTATCTCTTCTATCTAGCCTTGTGATAAAATACAAAACTATGCTTGGAATCTCTCGGTCTGTTTTTGCTTCGTTCGTGACAGCAACATTATTTCGTAGACTTTCTTTGCTAGCAATTATTTTATAAACAGTCTAAAAATACCTATCTTGTATATTTTTAGTTTATTTACTGAAATTGTCTTTGTAAGCTACCAACTAAGTACATGTTTTCAAACTGATTATGTTTTTGGTTGACAAATTTTAATTAACCTTCTGGCGATTATATTTTATGTGTTCTTTATAATAAAATATTGTCCGAACCATTTTTTTAATCTCTGAAAAGTTAATCAGCTTGGTGAATGAGAGTTGCGCATATCCCCTGGGCTGTAATCTATTGTCAGATTTTGGTTGATGGTTTCTGTATCATGCATAAAATGTTATGTGAGGAAAAGTGCGTGGTTGGCAATTTGTGAAATTAGCAAAAAGATGAAGTGAATGTATAAAATATATCTAAATTAATGTTCAGAATTAATCAAAGTGATTAACCACTATAGGTAATTCGTTAGATTTTGATCTACTAAGTAAATTATCATTCATAATTCACCATTTTTATTTTTTAACTGACCATCTACGTATGTTTTGCTTTTCATTGTTTTTTTTCTTCGTCTACATTTTTGGAGGCTAGTTCATCTTTAAAAAAGCATAACAGTGAAAAATTAAATTATATTTGGGGAAACAACCTCCAGTTTGCTCAGTTCAAAGAAAATCAGCAAAACGTTCTTTCTAAATTGGACATTATGACACTCCTAAATCGCTATCGGTGCATGCATTTAATAAAACTGGACCTTATAGTTGTTGATATCCCTAGTATCCAAGTGTCCAAATTATACAATTTATTTAATTGACAGTTGCACCTCCATACCCCCTTAAAAGTGTGGGCTGGCCTTGATCACTCCATGTTCAAAATCATTCTTTTTAGAATGATTCAATTTCTATTGATGTTCAAATTGTATGTTGCAGGTGGGGGCCCATCCAACCCCCACAAAATGTACAGCAGACTATGGCTTAAACATTTAGAAAATTGAATTTTATTACCCTATTTTTTACTTTTATTGACTGTAAATGCTGTTTTCAGTCGCCAATTTTTATGATTCTTCTTGTTTGGTGTGCCTAGTACCCTTGTCCAAATTGTACGTTTGGCATATTGCATTAACGCGCCTAAAAGAAGTTGAATTCATTTCATCCACCACTAATTCAAATTTCCAATTAACAGTTACTATGCACAAAGTAGACTAAATGAAAATTCATATAAATGGTTTCTTGTGATGAAGTACCCATGAATTCATAATTATCTAGGATAATTTGTAGGTTCTTAATTGCTATGCAATAGTGGTGTCCCTAGCAAAAGTAGATTATTTTGAAGTTCATTAAGGTAACTAGCGTTTTATATGGGCAAACACTATGTGTGATAAATCTAAAGGTTCTTTGTAGCTATGCAATTTGGTGGCCCTAGCAATAGTAGCTAAGTTGAAATAAAAGTTTATATATAGTAACTAAGGTTTCATAAAATAATTTTTAATTGGATTAAATTTGTAGGGAAAAAATGTTGTTGTCATACAATATTGGCTTCCCTTTAGGCAGAGCTTAATCTTCTTTTGAACTAACAGCTTAGATAACCAATTAACCAAACTTCCAGACACATTAAAATTAAATAAACGCATTCAGAATATTAAAGCAAAGAATTGTATACAATAGTTTTCATCACAATATTCCAAATCTCTAATTTAGTGGGAATTGATAAAAATAACTTATCAGTTCAGGCATAGCCTTTCTTTATACAAAATGAAAAGATGGTAATTTAAACAAACTAGCAATCTCTAGATTTTAAATACAATAGTTAGTTCAATAATGGTCATAATTTAATATTTCAATGGAACTTACTTTGCTTTAGAAACTTTTTTGTTATATAGTATGTATGTACTATACTATTGTTGGTTACATTCTTATAAAGTATCTGATGATATGCATTGCTGAAAACTCTATTGCTGGTTAGTTGCATAAGTAATTTTTCATTCTCGCCGGCTTATTGTATGCTTGAAATAGTAGCAATTGATTTTTCATTGTTATTTCATTTCTTTTCTTTATAAAAGTTAATAGTGGTAACTAGTGGCTACTTTTAAAGGTTTCTTTTGTGTTCTTTATTCTTTATTTCAACCCCCCAAGCAATAATTCAATCAATTCTTGTATAATGCACATGTATAGTAAGAAGTGTTAGATGTGGTGTTGCTATTTTAAAATCAACAGCAATTGCAAACAGTTTTCAAGAATAAAAGATATCGAGTTTCTTGCCTGTGTTAAAAACAAATGTAATAATCATGATGCAAAGTTTTATTTGGTAATCGTTGTGAAGAAATATGTAGCTTGAACCCCCATAGAGTCTAATTTCATTTCTACGACTACGACTCATTTAAATAATAGTTTTTAAATTTATTAGCAACGTTTAATGGATTTGATTCTTGTGTCTAGCTAACCAGAGTAGAACATCGGTTTACTGAGGCACCTACCCAGTCCTATGCATGACTTTATTAAAATTAAAAAATTGATTGTTTAGTACATTGTATTGGCATTCGTTTTGCTATAAAAATGTTGTCGATCTAATAAATTTGGTTTACAGGTTGAAAATTGAAGCCAGTTCTTTCTCTACTGCGTATATTAGTCAATGGAAAGTGCATTATCGTCCCTGGAGGATCGCTGATGAAAATAATAAATTATTTATTGAAAGTATATGTCCTATCTGAATACTTTCACCCTATGAATGCATTACTTAGGTGGCTTAGTCAAAAATTAGGTGACATTATGCGATTCAAAAATTGCCCATGTTCATCATTTTTTCCTTTTGTGGATCCAATTGTTTTGGCCATAGATATGGAGCAAAATATAGAAAGTGTACATTTGTTTGTTGAAATAATTCAATATATCGAATTATATTGAAAACATTTGAATCATCTAATTAATAATAATTCAAGTCTTCTAATTGTTTTCATATTTTCTGGTGGACTGCTCGTAAATACATAGAGCTAAAGATCATTTTTGTCCAAAACACTATGTTATTTATCTATACTCCGATTTATCTTTGAAATTATGTAAATAAAATATAATTTACTACATATTTTAAAACGATTTGGTGTTCTCCATAATTTAATGAGATATTATAGGACATTCTATTCTATTTATTCAAATATATGGATTGTGTTCCAATTCTTAGTTTAGTTCAAGTTACCATTTGCTATATTTAAAAATGAGCCTTTTTATATAGTTAAGTACTTTAAAATTGTTCGACCCATCTCTTTTAAAAATATAAATAAGTGTTTGACTTTAATAAAAGAATATGATGTTAAATTGCATTATTAATTAAAAGTTGATAAATTTCAGAAAAAAACACAGCTTTTAAACCAATGATTTATCTCTTTTAACTCTGTGGTTTAATTGAATTATGTTAACTTTTAATTGACAAACATCACCATTTTCTTATTGAAGTCCAACATTTACATATTTTTTAAAAGCGATGGGTGTCAAACACTTACTAATATTATTTCAGATACATAACTATATGAAATTACACAAAATGGATTTCCATTAATATGGCTTATTTTTAAATATAGCAAATGGTACCTTGAACCTAAACTAAGTATTGGAACATCATCTGTATAAATAGAATAGAATATCCCATTAAATTATGGAGAACATCAAATTGTTTTCAAATAGTAAATTATATTTTATTTATTTTCAAACTGTTACAGATAAATTGAAGCATAAACAACGTTGTTTTTCCACAAATATGATCTTTAGCTCTTGGCTATTCGAAAATATGAAACCTTGAATTATTAATTTTCATTCAGCTTTTTCCAATAGAAATATTGAGTAATAGTTCTTTTGTAGTTATCATAATTCATAAATATAGTAAAATGTTTTTAAACTTTAAACTTATTTCTTTACCTATGTATGTCTCTTTTCATAAAAAAGAGAAGAAATAGGTATGCAGGTAATCTTTATCCTAATTGGCACTTTTGAGCGAACAACTAAGCAATATTTAATTTGTTTGTTCTCTTCACTTGTAGAAGTTAGTTTCTTTTGCGGCGGCATACAGTTTTAGTAGTACATGTTTTAAGTTTTTGGTTTTTAGAAAAAAATATTCCAAACGCCGTCGTGATTTTATCTTTTTCATCTTGAAGCCTGTACCTACCTAGATTTTGTACTGAATATACAGAAATGAGTTCCATAGTAATCGTCGTTAGTTCGATTCTGGTTCATTCATGTTAGACATGCTCTCAATTATATCTTTTTTTCGCAACATGACGCTGGCTTTTAGATATACCTACTCGTACCTACACACGTACAGAATATTCTTTTCAATCATTTTTCGAAATTTCACCCTTTGTTGTGGTTAGCTGTTCCTTCGTTTCCTTCGTTTCCTATGCAGCCTATGTAAGTGAATGTATGTAGGAGAACAAACAGACTTACAAATACATTTAATAAGTATAGAGGAACATACGGTTCATGTTCTACTTATCATATTACGTGTACTTGAATCACTCACTCGCAATGTTGTAAAGTATAAGAGCAAACTTATTGTTGGATAAATATAGTAACACCATTTTGTTTTGTTGGTAACATCATGTTACAATACGAGTAGGTCATGCACTGAACTAGATTTCGGCTATTTTTAGATAGACTGGCTGTTAACAATAAAATAGTATTAATAGAGTTGCTAAAAACAAAATATTTGCACAAAAATGTTGCCGATATATTTTTTTCTAGCGTAGTTCGACCAATTTTACCTATTTCGTTTGTCTATCAAATCGGCTATAGAAATAAAAAGTTTCATATGCAGACAATCATTTTGAGATCAATAAATTCTTAAATACAAGTTTGTAAGATTTGTTGGTTAGGAATTTGATATACTAAACGCAATCTCAACCACACACACTTCCCCATATCCAAAAATTATGAACAGTAAGGTCACGTGATTTTGGGGGTTATGACAAATGGGCTTACCTCTTCCAATGCAACGACGATCTTCTAAATATCACTGCCCTAATGGTGAGTGGTAAGGATAGAATCATTGAAAAACAGGAAATTATCTGACGATTGATTTTCTAGAAACTCAGTTTTACACTACTCTGGTTAGCCTAAGGTTTATCTTTATTATCTAATTTATACAATTTTAAATAAAAATGTTTTTTCTCAAAATTTTTAAACGATTTACTTGTAGAGCAAATCACATTGTAGGCTCGGGAATTTGGGCATATCGAATGAGAACACAACTAGAAATGGTGGATGTAAATTTCAGAATCAAATTTAAAAGTAAAGAATAACTTCATCTTCATGCGACTAAAATCAATTTTAGTTGACGTGTTGTATTATATACTCCAGTGCAAAAAGAATCGCCACCCATAATTACCTAATTGTATTTATATTAAACTCACAAATTTATTGATTTCTATGCTAATTAAATTGGGTGATTTCTATTCATTAGGTATGTTCAATAATTAAAATCTATGCTCATTAAGCTATCAAAAATAATGAATCGACACACTTATGTCAAATTTCAATTGTAGGGTGGCGATTCTTATTGCTCTTGAGTGTATGTATAACGCGCGACAAGGCCAGTTATTTTTTTTAATGAAAACTATTTTACAAATCATAGGTACTGTGCCTTGTTCTACTACTATTAAGTTTTTTAAATATGATCGACGCGCTAATTATAAAATATGTTCTTTTCTCAATATGAATTAAGTTAACTATTTGTTGGATTTGATTAAATTCACTTTTCGACAGCATAGCTAGTATGATAGGTATAATCATAGGTACATAATTACCTTATAAAGTGAATTGATGTGCTGTATGTATGTATATTTCCTGAATATCTAATATGACATCATTGCCTAAGCTATAGTGTCAACTAATTTCATTTACTTTCATGTAGTTAGCAGTTCTGCATTACCTTAATTTAATTTTCACTTTTCTTTTTTTAGTTTTTCCTCTGTACACAGATAAGATAAATTAACCTATATCATCGACTAATACCTTTTCCAACAATATATTATTAGGTTCAGTAATAGATAGTCGCAAACTTCTAATGATGACGTGCTGTATGGGATGAGGCTCTTTTGCTTTGATGATTTCAAATTATTCATTTAACCAAAGTAAAAATTACCTGACTTCTTCTTCTTCTTCTCCGAGTTTCTCATTTTCTCCCAGTTTTCTAATAACCACAGAATTACTTCAGTACTTTTGTCGAAATTAATGTCACTGTTGATTATGTAGTTAGATTGTAGAAGATTGCTTTGATTTCATTAAAAGTTTAGTTCATAGCTTACTTCTATGGTTCTGTCCATATCTTGGCTATGGTTCTGTTTATATCTTAACTATGATTCTGTCCATATCTTGACTGTGATTCTGTTCATATTTTAACTATGGTTTTGTCCATAACTTAGCTATGGTTCTGTCGTCCATATCTTGATTATGGTTCTATTTATATCTTGACTATGGTTCTGTCCGTATCTTGGCTACAGTTCTCTCTATATCTTAGCTATGGTCCTCTCCATATCATGGTTATGATTCTGTCCATATCTTAGCTATGGTTCTGTTCATATCTTGTTTTAATTCTGTGTATATGTTAGCTATAAGTTTATTTATTTATTACCTAGAGTTCTGTCCAATCTTAGCTATGGGTCTATCCATATCTTGGCTGTGATTCTGTTCATACTTTAACTATGGTTTTGTTCATATCTTAGCTATGGTTCTGTCGTCCATATCTTGATTATGGTCCTGTTCCTCTTGACTATGGTTCTGTCCGTATCTTGGCTACAGTTCTCTCTATATCTTAGCTATGGTCCTCTCCATATCGTGTCTATGGTTCTGTTCATATCTTGTTTTAATTCTGTCTATATGTTAGCTATAGGTTTATTTATTTATTACCTAGAGTTCTGTCCATATCTTGGCTATGGGTTGTCTATATCTTAGCTATGAGTCTATCCATCTATTGACTGTCCATATCTTAACTATGGTTTTGTCTATACTTTAGCTGTGGTTTGTCCATATCATAGCTATGATTTGGCAATTATTTATCTACGGTTTTGTCCATATATCTTACTCCTTTGTTCTAACCAATGTGTATTTTTTGTGGTTTCGAATTTTAGTCTTTGTGAAATAGAATATTTTCAACGAACGTTGCTGATGTAACTGCATAATCATTTATCTAACTATTAATTTCTATTTTATCTGATTTACTTTTTTTCATGTATCAAATATTTAAAATATGTTAGCATTGTCTTCTGTAATGCTGCAGTGAGATATTGATTTGTGTACAGACAAGAATGGATAATAACACTGATATGGAATGTATTTGTACATATTTTTTTAAATCATTGTTGTAAGCGCATGGAAATATTCGTGAATTTGTTTTCTAAATAGTCTTTTGTTTTAATCTATCTTTCTGTCCAACTAAAAGAATGTTGTGTGCAACACAGCAATAAGTAAATACAAAATGAAAGGTTATAAAATTCCCACCGAAACATTAATTTTTCTTCTTCGGTTAGGTAGAGATAGGTAGCTAGCTACCTGGCTGGTGTTGACTGTCATTCAGTATGCCATCACACTCATGTAATACTTGTAGGTATAACGCACACGCCTACACGTCAGGATTTTTATGCAGAGATAGGTAAGTAGGTACCTACATCAAGATTCAAATATGTTTTATTGTCTGTATTAGTTGTATATCATGGACAGAACAAAATGATGATAGTTTTGTGTAAGATGGAACAGAATTATTTATTGGTATACTTTTGAAATACACGGTGAGACAAAAACATTTAAAAAATCGTGAACTTATAATTTTAAAAAAACATCGAAAGTGTGGTTATTTATATTTTACGGTTTTTTTCTATTCTTTTAAAATTTAATAGTAAAAATTACATGTACTATTAGCAAACATCAGTGGTGCTTAACCTAATGTATGTATTTGTTTCTGGGCTGGTGTTTTTATTTTGAGGTTTTGAATGGACTAAATAGTAGATCAATTTACAAAGTTTGACTGATGATATCATGTTTCAGCTTGGGTGTAATGCAAGTTCCATATAATTAGATAACTAGTTTCGATGTTTTTGAAACATTATTCGCGAGGTCATATCATATCTCAGACCATATTGTTTTGAATAGAATGTCGAGAACCGTAGTAGTCCTTGATTAGTAAAGAGTCAATCATAGCCTGTTAAATATAATCAATTTAGAATAATAATTCCGTAGACTTTACTTGACGATTATTAAAACTGTCCATGGAATTCATTCCAAGTTCTCTTATAAATCTAACCAAATTCGTTTTTTAAAAGCTTGATATGTTCCAACATGTGTCTCAGTCAATGTATCAAGTCGATGTAAATTAAGTTAATGCACTCACCTAATTAATTAGCCTAATAGCAAAAACAATGAATGTTGTATAAAGTAGTCAGAGGATGGGTAATTTAATTATAATGTGCACTGCTATATTGTGGTTAACATTCCGAACAATATTTTGAATGAACTGTCCATATTTCCTATAGGTAGGTATATGTATATTATTCTGTTTTTCATTAAATCAAGTGACTATTGTATGATTTTTAGTAGTTGAATTTTGATTTTATTATAATGAATTAATATTCTGATATTTTTTTATTTATAGCAATATAGAGCTCATAGCCAGAACAAAAGTTTCTAATGTATTGTATGGTAAGGCTTCTAATAAAAAGGAAAACTATCCATCGTAACGTTAATCATGTACTCAATTAATTTTGTTTTCCTTATATTAAATAGTTGCTAAATATCTGCGTTTATTAACGTTAAGTAATATGTATGTATATTGATTAACTCAGAAGCATTACTTCTGGCTTAGCTTTCTGTATAATATTAGTTTGTTAGTTTGTTTGTGGTATCTATGAAATTATATTTATGTAATTATGTGCTATGCATTGCTTGGTAGACTTCATTATCAGTGAATTGTTCTTCAATCTAAATTTTAGCCTATACAGACTGAATACAAGCTAATTATGATTTAATCTGTGAACGGCAGTAATTCTATGTTAACAGCCACAGAGTACTTTTTTGTATTCACAATAAACCAACTATCGAACTGTTGTTTTTCTCATTTATACTCGTATTATGCAAAAATTGGGTCTATGAGTCAACAGTTACTCTTACATCATACTACTAAAACTAGTAGTATGATGTACGAGTAATAAGGACATAAGAATGTGGAATAGATCACTAAGAAAGACTATTTCTAATCACAATATTATTTGAATAAACCTCTATCATTAATTACTCTATGGTCAATAAAATGTTTAAACTCCTTTTGCCAGGTTTGATATCTGAGTCACTAAACATATAGTAGCCAACTATAATGTTCTGTGGACCATATACATGGTTTGTTTGGGTAACTTTATTTTTATTTATGGGTTACATGACTTTAATTCCTCATTTTTGTACTTTTGTAGATTGTTATGTGATAGCGAGTCGTGTGCATTTTTTGATGGACGACATACTTTGGGTTCTTACAGTGTCCCAATTGGAGGCTGCTATTATCTTTGCCAAATCTCTCACCAAAAGCATACTCAAATCTTCGCAGCAGAGTAAGGCGATGGCTGAAGACAAAATTAAGGTTAGTTTTGTTCTTGTGACTCTTCAGAAATGTTAAGTGACATTTTTATATAATAAGTTTTGGCTATTTTCATGCCCATTTCACGATACAAATTGAAATATCCATAATTTCGATTGAGTTTTATTTCACTGTTTGATCGAATCCATTCTATTTATGGTATAATTGTGCCTGTTGTATACCATACTTTGTAGATGTTCCTCCTAAAGTCTTTGAGGAAGAGAATAGAAAAACCAACTAGCCATAAATTTATTTTTAATATAAAGATAAGTCTGTGGTTTTGATATATTTCTTCACCATGAACATTTTTTAAATTTTATTTAAAACTATGAATTTTAAAGTTCATGTGAAAGTGTTCCTGGGTCCGGTCCATACTGACCTTTCTTATCATATTTGTTACTGATTCTATTTATGCTTCGTCTTTGTCTGCCAGTTCCAATCATTTAGAACAAACTCGGGCCTATAAGATTTTAACCATTGAAATACGCCATGGAATGCGGACTATGGAAACATCACCATCAATACCGATATCCCTAACACCACAAAGAAAGAGAAGTTGCCAGCAGAGAGAGAGAGAGACAGCAGAACTCGCGGAGGTTCCTCCTGAAAGCGGACATCGAATTGTGGAGCGACGGCTCCTCGAAGGAAGGAACCAAGGATGGAGAAGCCAGTTATGGTCGCCATCCGGTACGGATTGAGATGGATCGATAAACGACGATGAAGACTGGAAAGAAGCTAGGTTTTGCACCGACATTGGGATATATATCGATGAAATTGGAAGGAAAAACACTCACATCACTTTGCAATATGTACCAGCCCACACGGGTATAAAATGGAACGAAGAAGCAAACAGACTTGCGAAAAATGGCAGCGGGATGAATCAGAACGACTGTAGCATTGACCTGAAGACAATCACAAAGTATGCGAAGAGACACATCATCAAGAAGACGTTATACAAGAAAAAAGAATCAGACTCCACGAAATGGTACAAGAAGAGTCAGGCTGCCAGCAGAAAAGACGAGATCATCCTCAGTCAGCTCAGAGCCAATAGAAGCCCCATCACAAGACATTTCCTACACTGCATTGGAAAAGGTACTTCCTCCAACTGCGAGGACTGCTACGTACAGGATAGCGCGAAACATCTGATCTGCGACTGTCCTAGATGGTTCCAAACACACACACACACACACACACACACACTACTATTCGGAACTCCAACGATTGCCCCAGAGATTCTTAATTTAGACCCCGGGAATGTGTTAGAGTTGGCATGCAAGGCTGAGTGGCGTCGAAACAAACAAACTTTACAAGCTACACATGGCGTGGATAATCGGCAATATGGACAACCATTTAGTTTGGTCCTTGGTCTAAGACCTGCTCCCATGGAACACCTGGTCATTTTTCAGTCAAGCCGGTGGCGGTAGGTTGCATGCTCCACTATTTTAGTACCTCCGGAAATCCGCTCACAAAGTATTCTACAACTGAACTTCGAACCTTAGGACATCACCTTTGAAATCAGACAAACTATCTACTCGGCTACTATAAGCTCTTTTTACTTCACTTAAAATACTTTTTAACTGGTATCTAAGTTTCAAAAATCGCTGATGTTGGACATGGGTGATTAAGGCGAGAGCCTACATTTTTTCTTGGACCTGGGGGTTAAATTGCAGTTGTTCCCAATTTGGATATAGGTGTATCTCAATCAGTTTACATTGAATTGCTTTATATAATCCAAAACTTCTAAAAAATCGGAATTTGGATATTGGTGACTAAAAGCCATCGTAGCTTAAGAGAGTGGGGCCGTAAACGACATGCAAGTTGACATGGCTACTGGGGATTTTAAGCAGCACATATTTGCAACTTTAAGGTCAAATGTTTTACATTGTAAAATAACCACCCGTCTAGTTTTTAATTTGAATAAATTATAGAATAATGGAATAGTTTCTGAAACCTGCGATTTGTCTCTCTGCTTGCTAATAAAATAGTAAAATATTTTGGATCGTATATTCTTTCTCTTGTGTGATGACTATTTGGTCACCCCGTATATTGGCACCTATGTGTTCTTTTCTAATATATCTACTTAGTCACTCAGAGTATGTTGTTACTTGTACCTATTGTTTACATGTAAATATGTACTTATATCGATCCTGGTTTGGCTCTGCTTCAATTCAATGACGTAGAACTGAGGACTTAATCTGAAACAGTGTCATCATCCACTTTTGGCATACAGTATTATCATATAACTGAGCTTCTGTTTCTAGAATTTATTTAGCTAAGAAAAACTAGTCTGTTGAATTACGTGAACCTTTTTGCCTTTGTAGTTTTGTTTTTGATTAATGAATGATCTTGCGACAATTTTCAAATAATGGTGTGCTTTTTTCATGTTTTAGTATAATTATTACAAAGATATTTTGATACTATTGTTAATATTTTTTATCAGCCAAGCATTGTTTTGTATTGATATAGTTGTTGTTGTAAAAGTTGTTATTTTTTAAATTGATACCTCTTTCTAATTATGCCACCAATGATAGTTTGTATTTTCATCTTTTGATACTATGTTCCTAACTGTCAACAACATTTTGAGCATTTCAATTGGATCTATGTGGAATACTTAATATAGGACGTCCTTGATTATATCACACTATTATTCTCCAGACTAATAGTTTATGTCGGAAAGGAACCTACAAAATGTCAAATATTCAAAATGATGATTGATATATTAGCATTGAACATTTTCTTGTAATTATTGTACAAGTATTCTCATTTTGATTACAGCGTCAGGCACGTCTCCTGTCGCAGTCCAGTTTGTCAACCGGGAATTCAGTATCGCCCCCGACAAACAGTGCGGCTGGCCCGCCCTCTACACCGAATAGCTCAGGTTTCCCGAGTGCTAACTCGCGACTGGCGGAGATTCGGCGCATTTTCAACCGCTATGACGTGCTTGAGACGTCGTATCACTCCACGTGCAAGCGTATTGAGCTCCACTTTTGTGAGGAGGGTGATCAGAGTAAGTGAAAATATGCAGTATTATTATTTTGTATTGGTTAGAGCTTAACTACTCACAAGAAAATAAAATTCTATTTGAAATTTGACGGTCTTTTATCTATTTTACCATAGAAATTTAACCTATTCAAGTCATTAATTATCCTTGATTAATTTTATATATTTCTGGCAATATATTTCTATGTAGTTTTTCATGAAAATATTCTAAAATATCTTTTTGGATCATTTTTTGTGGTACTTCTTTGAGAGGTCTTTTGGACTCGGATTCGTGGTAACACAGAAAAAATGGCACTAAAAGTCTTCCAATTATAGAAAATTATATTTGCTATAGATCGATGCTTGTAACAATGATACACATCTACCATGAGGTAAGTAACGTTTAATGGAGCAATTAAATTTTGTTTGAAAGCTATCAAGTTTAGGGGCTGATATTGGCAATTGAAACCTGATCGATTGACTTCACCTTTGATGTGTAAGAAGGACAACTAATGGGTACTCCAGGTACAAACTGAACAAACAAATATTCTAAAAATGAACTATCGATTATGAAAAATTCAATGAAATCTGCCATAAAATCGATCAGAAAAAACTTTTTTGTTATCTTACTGAGGTAGGCTGGTGATTCTATAAGCTAGATTTGGATTCTGTCGGGTGACGTCATCATCAGTGACATTTTTTCTGGCACCCTATATTGTCATATCTAATAAAATATAAATTACAGTCTTCTTTTCACACTTTTATGCGTTGCTCAATCTATCTATAATATCTATGTACTAGCTTGGCATTTATTCCACATGTAAAACGCGATAGGTACATTCTACATAGAGAGGGTATTTAAAAACTAATTCCAGAAATTGATCTGCTTACTGTGAATATATTCACAGCTTTTCCTAGCAGCAACCTGGTTTGCTTCATCTAAAATATTTTTTAATCTGAATGTTTTTTTTCTTGTAAGTATGTATCTCTCTCTCTCTCTCTCTCTCTCTTTATTCGTGCAATAAGAATTAAAAGTCGAAGTATTTTAAATATCTCTCTTCAGTACCTATGCTTCAGTTAATGTAACAAACATCACACTATTTTATCAGATAAGGCCAAAATAGCCTAGTCGTCTTAATCTCTAAACAACATTTTGTTTGTTTGCTTAAATTTTGTTTAATTTTTAAATTATGTACATAATGTGATCAGCCACCGAAAGTAGCACTTTCATATTTGCATCGCTAAATGACACAATTCGTGTTACTCACTCCGAATACATATTTATTATGTTATTGCTTTTCTTTCCAGAGAGCAAGCTTAGCAACAATGCTGTTGGTAGCGGTTCCTTGTTGCTATCGTTGAACAAAATTAACCTAGATTTCTATCCCTTTCATCCACACAGTAAGTAGAACAGACTTTAGAATGTGCTGCTTGTTTGTGTTAACTTACTTGCCTACACCTAGATTGGCATGATTGTGTTTGCCTAGCTTGAAGCAAAAATTTATTTTATTTGAGTGAAATCTGAACATTTTTAAATATTGTACGTATTTATGGTCCCGTTTGAAAAGTGCAATCTTGTTGAAAATGTTCCCTAAGTTCTATTTGAATATCATCTACTATTGTTCAACTTATTTCTCTAGAAAGGTACTCTTCTGAATCATAATGTATTACGTTTTATTAAATTAAAATAGAATTTCCAATATTTAACAATGGGCCGGACTTTTATATTGATATCCCTATTTTATTTTCAAAACATAAGGATAAAAAAATATTTAAATAATATATCAAAGATGTCTAGTTTAAATTTTTAACTTTATTTATAAAAAAAGGTTTATATATGAAATTTTCATACCTTTTGTTTCAAATGCCTATTAAAAATCTTTGGGACCAATTGGTTTTACAGACATGGATCGGCGTCATTGGCGAAACTATGCCGATTTATCAGCCAATAGGAAAGCCTGGGTAGCCACTCTAATGGAGCACTACAGTAAGGAAGGTGGTCGGGCCTTACGGGAGGAGCAACGAAGTGGGCGAATGTTGATGGAATCTTGTGTGGTTCTCAGACTAGTGGATGTGCAGGTTAGTTTCTGTTGTGCTTCTAATAGGAGAGTTCTACACAAATGATAGAGCAGAAATTCAAAAGCGAAATAAGAGAATGTAGATATTAATTTGTTTGGAATAGTAACGACCTTTTATTTGCACAATAAAATATTAAGGCCCTCTGGAATTTACATAACTTTTCGAACCAATCAATAAAAGAAAATGACATGTAATCTATTTGTTGATTATAGACAACAAGTTTTATCAGCTGCTGTAAGTAAAGCATTATCAGTTACTAGACTCATCGATTGTTCGTTCCTTTGCATTTCTGTGATTGTACATAAGACGTAGAAAGAAATCACTTAGAAGTTTTAAGATATTAAATTTTTGTGGACAGTAAGGTATTCATGTCAAATGTTTACCTTGTTTACCTTGAAGACCTTGTCCCACTATTTTGGCAGGGTCGGTCTTGTCTTCATTCGCCACGTC
>JAUYWI010114640.1:0-10683 GCA_034780595.1 Parotoplana pacifica
GCAAATTGCTGGTGGATTTAAATCCCTCATCCAGCAATAATAAACAATAGTCCGTAACATATTTCTGTTCACTTCCAATACTGTTCACTATACAATACTTTTTATAACAGTCAGTTAGAAATAATCACACTGCACTTCAATACAATGAGCCCATCGATCTGGTAAGGCCCTTTTTGAAAAAATGTGCTGGTTTCACATCAAACCACTTTAGGATAACTTGATTAACTACTCGTTAATTATCAAAATTTTGAGGTGTTAAACCTACTTTCGTGGGACTGAAAAAATAAAAGTCTGACAATTAAGGGGGAGGAGGTGATTCATAATAGTAAATTCTAATTCAGCGAACATCTCTTTG
Organism: Parotoplana pacifica; assembly: GCA_034780595.1. Lineage (NCBI taxonomy): Eukaryota > Metazoa > Platyhelminthes > Proseriata > Otoplanidae > Parotoplana > Parotoplana pacifica. The sequence goes on from JAUYWI010114640.1 coordinate 356, forward strand.
GTTTGTGCAGCTACATGGCGGCGTGCGTTGTCTCAAAGGAAATGGATGTCAATAAACGGTGGGTTCTTTCTTCGTTTTTTTATTTGAATTTCAACATTTACATACATAGTAGATCCAGTGCCTGACAATAAACCTCTGCTGTCATTGTGACACCTCTTGGTAAAGCATAAAAAAGCAAGAAGTCATGGGCATCTAAGAATATAAGACAAAAATGTTTCCGTGTTAGTCATTGGTGTTCTTTTCAAGATTTGTGGAAGGTGTGATCTCCAGACCCATTCCAGCATCGATTGTAACCTCCAGGATAACAATGTACATTATCCGTATAACCATATTTCGTCACCTGTGACAAGCCGATTTAAAATGTTATTTTGTTAACACTGTTGTAGAATGACAGGTCCAAGTATTGAGCAATGTCCTCACATGTTACATGTCCATCAATAACAATGCACTTCTCAATTTGTTCATCCACTCCTTTCAAACAGACCGCCCTCTCGTACTTCATCATCAAGATTGTACCACCAGCGTTAAAGTTAGGTACCCACATTTGACACGTCCTCACAAAAACGAAATTATCTCCAAATGTGTTACATATCTATTCTCTGATGGAAGGAGGTTTCAGATTACGCATCCAACAATAGTAAATTATTATTCGTATATCATAACTATTTAGCTCCCTATAGAATGTTTGTACATAAACTGTACAACTTTTAAACGCACTAACCGACGGCAGGTATTTCTAATTTAAATAATTAATTGATGCCTAATATAGAAATGTAAATAATCGATCCCAAATATATTTTTTATCGGAAAAAACTTATACTATGTCCACAACTGGTGGTTCTTGCTCTTCTTCTAATTTAATTTACGGAATTCAAGGCAAAAAATGTAATTTATGGTATTGCGGTGAAAACAAAACTTCACTATAAAAAAGTAATTATGGACATGGATCTAAAATTAATGATTTTATACACGAAAAAGTTTTAGATGATACTTATAATGACAATGGTGTTCCCAATCATTTCAGTGAAAATGACCATAATTTTGGAAAAAGTATCGGTTATCATCTTAAAACAAAATTCAAAACTACTCAAAGAAAAACTATAAGGAAGAATTTTTCTACCAGGACTCAACGTGAAGAAGGGTTATTTTTCAAATCATAATTAGGGAAAGTTAAATTTCTTTTTTTTCGGTTCTCTTTTTAGTTGTATTTTTTCTTAGCTTTTCCTTTCTATATAACATTTAGTTTGTTAATATCTGTACCAATTTTTGTTGTTGGTATTTTGTTGATTTTCGACGCATGTAATATTAGGTTGATTACTTTATGGTCTGAATATTCAGTTGCATTAGGTTTCTTCTTTAATGATATTATAATTGATTTCTATAGAAACCATTTTGGCCATGTTCCTATGTTGTACATATCATTGCAAATTTCAGTAAGCCGTTGTAATGCAGTTGGTCCAAGTGTCTTCAGTAATTCAGATGGTATGTCATCGTCTAATTGTTCATTTTCTAATTGTAGTGCTTCTTTATCTGGTTCCTCTTCTTGTTGTAGAGATTTTCAATGTATTCTTTCCATCGATTTTAATTTCATTTGTGAGTAACGTTTTCTTCTTGTTTTAAATAATGTATCCTATTTAACGGCATTTTGAATTCCGTGCACTCCTTGATTTTATGATACACTAAGTCCGTTCTTCCTTTAATTTCCATGTCATGAATGTCCTGGCATGTTTTTGGCCACCAATCATCGCGTGCTTTGTGTTTCTCTTCTCAGGCTTCTGTAGTTTTAAAGTCCATTCTCAATATTGATGTTCTTCCCATTGTCGTTCAAGTTATCTTGTCTTCTTGTTATCAGGTGTTAGTCTACTTGAGTGGTTCACTGATATTGTTGTTCTTTAAATTTTCAATATTCCATTTCTTCCATAGGTTTCTCGGCTTCGTTTTCTAAACTTCAAATTTGTCTTACTGATTATTAAGTTGTGATCAGTGTTGATGTCAGGTCCAGGATAGCTGCATGATTTCTTTACACAATTTCTGTATTTTTGAAGGATTGTGATGTAGTCAATTTGATATAAAGAAATATTTTCAGGATTCTTCTATGTGTATCGCCTTCTCTTATCTTGTTGTCACTAATTGATGTTGTTTGCAGAAATCCATGAGTAGTTGTCTCTTTGTGTTTCTTGTGCCCAATCCAAAGTATTCGATTTCTTTACCGTTTCGTTCTTCTCCAACGACTGCATTCCAGTCTCCCATTAAGTTATCATTTCCTTTGGTATCAGATCTTCTATCTGATAGTATATTTCTTCAATTTCGTCATTTTTGTGTTGTGATGTTGGCATGCAGATTTGTATAATGGTATGCTCGTTGGATTTGCTTCAATTGTGATCATGAGAAGTCTGTCACTGTTCTGAACTCATCCAGCGTGGTGTCTGTCGATGATGATTGCTACTCCTCTTTGTCACTTCTTGCCGCCTTGAGTAAGTAATTCGGAATCCGTTTCTATTGAATTCGCCGTTGTCTTTTCTTCGGGAGATTCTAATAGGTTGATTTTGTGTTTCTTCATTTCTTCTTGACTATTTTCAAGTTTTGGGTCACATTGCATCGTTCGTGTGTTCCAAGTGCCAAACCGTAGTTCGTTTCCACGTTTCCGGCTATTGATATGGTGGCCTAAGTAACCCAGTGATTCTCAGCATCCCCTGCCTTTGGACGCATCGAACCGCCGCCTGAGTCCAAGTTCAAAGGGCCACGGGGACTAGGGGCCGTGTATTGATCGCGTCGTCAGTAGGGTCATTCAAGGGAAAAGTACTAACAATGGTTTCTCCTTGACTTCTGTCACAGCTGTTCAAGTCATTTTTGAGGAATGAGATTCCATTATACCTCATTATACTAATGCTACTTAATCTGTTATGGTGAACACGAAAGTAATACCTCTTTTCCTGCTACCAACGTAGGTGTTCCCCAAGCGAGTGCACCAACTAGAATCCAACCACGGCGGAACAAGACTTCTTACTTAGAGATTAATAACCTTAATCAATGCCGACAGTTCGCCACTCCAGAATTCAAATCCATGCCGGATGAAGATCTGAGGATCCGCACCAATTAGAGTCCAACACCTTAGCCAACCCAGCCACAGAGGATTGAGAATACTACCCTCAAAGTCGTTTTCGAAACTTAAGCGCAGTTGGACTACCTACAGCGCGAGCATGGACTAAAGAATTTGATATTTGATATTTCGAAACTGAACTCGAAATCGAACATGTAATCGTACTCCCACCATATGCTTGAATTTTATCAATCTTAAACACAAGTCGAGTTAGAGGAATCAGTCCTATAGGTTAAGGATACCATATTATTTTTTAGGTCTCATGTGTTACATATTGACCACAAATATCCACGGAGTAATAAAAACTCCACAACTTATCTAAAAATAGGTCACATTGCACCTGACAGGTATTTTGCATTCCAATAATATTCAATTAGTGGCTACTAAAGTCTATGGTAAATGCTCACCCCATAATTGTTCCTATGTAGCAGGTAGGCCGACATACTCAGGTATGGTATGTAGTTGTGAGCGAATTGTATGGCCATTTCACATTTTGTTCATAGCTACTTAGAGAGGTTGAGAAGGCACATTTAACTGTTAAGATTTTATATATGTTGCAGTTGACTTAGCATCACTTTGGTTATTATGTACAAAAGATCTGTGATAAAATAAAAATACATATTGTAAATTATCAAATGCCTTTCTGAAAATTATATGATTTACGAGCATTCTGTACAAATGGTGAGTCTCTATTGTATCATTTCATAAGTTCCTAATATGGGAATATAGATATCAATAACAATAAAAGTTGCTATTATGTATGGATTGGGATGGATTTGTGGGACATACATCGGATAAATAGTGGGTCATTTAATGTACAAAATATTACATACAAATAATTATACACCAGAGTTAGGAAATATTATAACTAAAATTATATTGACCTTCTAAGCATTTTTAAAACAATAACACATTTATTTGAAATAGGTACTTGAACCATAGACTATCAGCTCCTTGTTCTTGAACACCTTTTTTGAAGATTGCTTGAGAATATTCTAAGATGTCTGTGGTTATTCAGACTATTTGATCAATTTTTGAGCAAGCATTTTGCTTTTGTTGATAATTATTCAAAATAGTTGTGTACTAAATTTCAGAAAACAAAAATTCACAGTTTGGTTTACTTTAAAATTACCAAATTCCCTCATTTAAAAAAATCAAATCAAATCAATAATAACCTTCCGTTATTTATAGAAAAAAATGATTTTTAGGTAAAAGTGAGTTGAAATTCTATGTATCTACAGGGTGTCTGTCCATAAAGTAACGCAGCTGTGAGAAAATAAAGAAATAAATTAAAAATCCGTATTTGCTGCATATTATGATAGATATTGTGATATAGGCTCTTGTTTTGTAAATAAATTTTGGATTTTTATGACATTTCATTATTTTCTCACTTGCGTTACGTTGTGGACACCCTGTATGTGTGTGTGATTGTCTTAAATTACATTAGAAAACATTGGGTATTATGTATTGGCACCTTCTTCGTTCAATTAAATAAAAAGGTAACCTTTATTATCGTGCAAGACGTAGTCTTCTCTATGATGTACAAAATGCGTTGGGTCTACTTACATCGGGTTGTGAAAAGTAGCGAATTAATAATACAAAATACAACATTAGATATCTACAAAAATCAAATCTTATTTTTTGAAACAAATACTGTAGAACACTTTTCAAATAATAACATCCTAGTAAGAAAAAGCATTGATATTTTTCTAAACTAGCTATATACAAAACATCATATTAACTTATCCATTCTAAACACCCTTATGCTATGTTTAGTGAATTTTATCGAATGCACATATAATTAATTAGTAGATTACTTCAAGTAGCTTCTCATGTTATCATAATACAGATTCACGACATTTTTTATCTTTAACAATTGAATTTGTCTCTTCATATCATATTTCTTATAGAGAATAACAGATAGGTAGACATTTCATAGTAAAAAGTCAATAAAATGAAGTCGACACAATTAGGTTTAGTCTTTGCTATTTGACTAAAAATCACAATATAAATACTCTAGCTAATATAACAGGAGTGTATGAAGAAAACGTTTTATCAAAACTATGGAATGGAAGATTGACATCTCACAAGGCAAGAGCACTTAATTAGGGACTAATTCTTTGAGTCTCAATTTGTCCAGAAATAGTGTGAGTCAGTTAACAGGCGAATCTCACTACAATCTTCTGTGGAGAACGTAAAACAGGCTATCCAAACCACATAATTATAGATTTCCAAAACATGGCATCTGTACCATGGTGGAAAATACGAGAAATTTAACAGAATTTTGATGCTTTTAAATAAGTGAACCCTGGCACGAATAAAATACCAATTAACCGAACTAATAGAAGTTGTGTCTGTAATTATTACTGGAGAGATTTAATAGAACTGCATGGTATTCCATAAAAGCGCAATTGATCTATGGTATTACTACACAAGACACAATATCGTCGATACAGACGAGGAAGGCATAGTGGTGTACGGAATGTCTATACAAAGCTGGCCTCTCGATGAGTCGCCAGGAACGACGAGTATTTCAGACTGTTCGCCACCGACGTCGACGATGGCTGTGTTTGAAACGCTGACGCGGTGGATTTAGCACTGTTCTCTTCCCCAGAAGGAGGTGTTTCCGCCATTAGGGGGTGTCCATGGCCAGGTTCAAAGGAGAGGCTGTGCTTGGACGCGTCACCCATGGACGTGTTGGACATGAGAGGATTGTAGAGGTTGTACTGCAGACGTGGATCATCCGTCTTCATGCAGGACGTGGGAATGCCGGCGGTTTTGTGTCGCGAACTGGGGTAGACACTGTGGTTGATCTCGTAGTAGGTGTGCAGGTTTGGTGTGCCCGGGTCCCGTGTCGTGGCGTATCGATCTCCGCTAGGCCCGCCGCCCGAGGCCAGGCACAGACTGTCCAGCGTCTGGTAGTCTGTCAAATGAAGAATGTTGACAATTTTAGAATAGAATGGTGAAAACATTAAATGGACATCCAAACATGGGTGATTCGAGCCAGTTTTGACTTTTACCATTTTGTGGGGGCGTAACTCAAAATATGCAATTTAGATATGAACAGATTGAAAATCAAGCAAATGACGGTCAATGAATCACTTGTCTAGGTAGTGCATTTAGTTTCACAAAGTAAAAGAAAGAAAAATCAACATTGTAAAAGTATTAGAGAACAAGAAATCTATAATTAATCCAAGAAATTTTCGACGCATTTCCTGCGTCTTGCTCAAATTACTATGAGAAAAATGAAAAAAAACAAAACAACATAAGAGTTGCAAACAAGATACAACTTCTTTTTAAAACTATCCATAAATCTGTTTACATGAAATTATTTTATCTATGTCATTCTTATTTTCAGAAGTTTAAAAATGTTTCTCATTCTTAATTATTTTCTGAGATCAAGGCGTAATAGCATACGTCAAAAATTGGGGTTTGAACATATTTTTTGTGTATTTAATCCAATTTTCTAGTATTATCATGTTGCAAGCTAACAACCGTATGAGTAGGGAATATAATACTACTCGCTGTAGATATAAAAAAAGTAGTAGTCACCTAAAATCATTAATCTTTGTTAAAATTATTTTTAAATGTTATATTGAATTCATTTTTAGTTATTTGTCCGAGTATATAAAAATATTATTTGTAAGCATTTATGTTATATGAGTCAACTCTCTATATACCTTCCTTACTCTATGCTAACAACTTTCTTCTATAAAAAGTAATACATGTTAGTTAGGTATTTAATAAGTTAGAAATTTTTTTGAAATCATAGTAGAGCATGATTTCAGCTTCAAATGAAAAACAAAACAAAATATGATAGGTTAAATAAAGTTTGAGCTACGATTCTAAAACCACTCTTAGTTATTCAAATAGCAACTCAATTTGCTTTTTTTGATTTAGAATGGTTGCAGTCATCAACTAAAACCTTGCTACAGGCAAACGTAAGAAAAAGCTGTTCAAAGAAGTCCCAGTTCAAAGTAACCTTTAGCAATCAGCTTATTATGCAACCGGCAACAGAAAGTAATTTGTGTCCAGAAGATGTCATCCAGTAATCAGTGCAATTAATTTGAGAAGCAAAAAACTACATTTATCTCTGTCATAAATATGTCGTATTATGCAAAGAGGAAGATTATGGCCGACCATATAATATCTACGTACCTACATCAGTAGATAAAGTGAAAGATCAAAATAAAAAAAACACGAAACTAATTGCTAACATAGAGAACATTAATTATGCAGCAAAGACTTGAAAGAATCCAGTTATTTAGTTGACCCATATAATAGGAAATTACAAAATGACTTTTCATAGAGAAATTGACGAGGTTAAATCGCTTTCATTCATCATCATAAAGAGAGAGAATTGTTAAAACGACACTTATTTTTCACAGGAGAAGATATGCATCTATTCTTACTTTTCTCAATATACATAACTTGATATACAATTCTAAATACCCAAATCAATTTTCGGATATTATCATTGTTGTTTTTTAGTTTAACGTTTTTCTAAACATACAAACAACATTATGTAATTTTCCTATTATCTTTCACTGTAAAAAAAAACTAACAAGACACGCAAACACCTAATAGATAACACAAAAAATAAACTCCACTTTCTATTAATTTAGACAAATATTTTGCAAAATTGACTGCATACATCATCCTAGTAGGTAAATTATTATTCAATCCAAGCTATAAGTTTGTATTCACAGGTGCAATATCAACATTGTAGTTCTCACGCGCTATAAGCCTCAAAGAGATTTAATTTTCTATTATTAATTACTAAAAAAAACATGGCTACGTCCTGTGTCATTAATGCCTTACTCAGCAACACAATATGATGATAGCAATCTCGAGCAACAATGCTGTTGTTTACACGTCCCATCTCACTACTCACAGCTATTCATTTGATAATTATTTAGATAATAGATATCTAGTTATCAGGCCTGGCTATCAAGGCAACGTTATAATATATACATTAAATTTAAATAAAACGAACTATGTAACTATAGAGACACATCTTTTTTTTAATTACTGTGTCTAAAAAATCTAACAAACACATTATTAGTGCCCATCCATTTCAGCCAGGAACATTTTGGAAAATATCTAACAGACCCACGCCCTAGAAGTAACAGGCACTACTACACCTAATTTATTACTCACGGTAGCTACTAGCCCGGCAGATTAACCAACTTATAGGCAAGATCTCAACCTGCGATAAAATGATAATAATATGAGGCAAAATAAGGAATTTTAAAACGAAAAAAAAACGCCTAAATAAATAATCAGAAAGGAAACATTAGAGTCACAGGAAACATTTCTTTGGGCTATTTCCGAGTGTTTAATTATAATAGAAACTAGGTACCTATACCCAAAGCGCTCAGCTAAAATATTGACTCAAGGTATCGTATTAGGTAATTGCAGCATGCGAATACAATATTACCTTAGCTCCCAATCCTAACAACATGATCATCGTAGTTTTGAGTTAACGATTGAAAAAAAAGATATATCACTTGATTTTATCAATAACTTTTATCTCACAAAGATATCATGTTGTAGTTAGTTAGTTAGTAAGTTATCTCGGCGAATACCCTTGCTAGATTTTAATGAATAATAATTATTTTAGTGTTACCTATTAGCTCCCTACATATTTTAGGGATAAATTGGAATTTTATCGTTCTCTAGTTTAACATCTCCGATGTACTAATGTTCAAATAATTAGCTATTAAACTTCAGTGGTATGCAAATCAGTAATGTTAGATTCTGTCATGCTTAATTAAATACAAATTCTCAAAGATAAAGGCACTACTAGCTAAATAAAATAATAAAATACTCAAACATTCTTTATAAAATAAATAAAATTATTTTTAAAAATCGGAGTAATGTAGTGGATACAATGATTGTATGAGATCACAGGGCGGCCATAGTAGAAAATGGTATTGTAACAAATAGTGAAACACTGATGACTGTGCTTCTTACAAGGAGGTTCAAAGTACTCCGAACTTTTAGATGACACTTTGTGTTAAGGTATTTCATTATGTTTTATTTATTTTAAAAAGAATGTTTGAGTATTCTATTATTTTATTTAGCTAGTAGTGCCTTTAACTTTGAGAATTTTTATATTTAATTAAGCATGACAGAATCTAACATTACTGATTTGCATAGCTAATTATTTGAATATTAGTACATCGGAGATATCAAAATAGAGAATGATAAAATTCCAATCTATCCCTAAAATATGGCAGCTAATATTTTGAATTTTTTTTGTAAAAAAATATTAAAATAATTAAATATATAAATAATCGGGAAACGTAAATAAAATTGAAGAATAAGAAGGATATCAAGAGATTCTGATAACATTACCCTAACACTTTTTATCATTTTCCACGTTTAGCTACTTTTTGCAGTATTACCAGAGAAATTTAATACAGCAGATCTAGACAGAGTCAAAGCTCTTTGTATCCTTCACTGCTTAATCAATAGCCAAATCAAACACCAACCTGGAAGGTGGGGAGTACCTCTCTCCCCTCTGCGTACACGACTGTCCAGCGTCGCACAGCGATTAATTTTCATCTGAAGTAGCGTATCAGCCTGATAAAGAAAACAAGTAAGGGATTAGGAATTTCAACTGAGAAGTAATGGGCACCATAGAGTAATGATAAAACTGTGGTGTGAACCATAGAGTATGGATAAAACTGTGGTGTGCACCATAGAGTAATGATAAAACCGTGGCGTGAACCATAGAGTAAGTATAAAACTGTGGTGTGAACCATAGAGTAATGATAAAACTGTGGTGTGAACCATAGAGTAAGGATAAAACTGTGGTGTGAAACATAGAGTAATGATAAAATTGTGGTGTGAACCATAGAGTAAGGATAAAACTGTGGTGTGAATCATAGAGTAAGGATAAAATTGTGGTGTGAACCATAGAGTAAGTATAAAACTGTGGTGTTAAAACTGTTGAGTGCACTATCGAGTAACGTTAAAACTGTGGTGTGCACCAAGTAATGTTAAACTGTTGAGTGCACCAAGTAATGTTAAAACTGTGGTGTGCATCATAGAGTAATGTTAAAACTGTAGTGTGCACCAGAGAGTAATGTTAAAACTGTTGAGTGCACTATCGAGTAATGTTAAAACTGTTGAGTGCACTATCGAGTAATGTTAAAACTGTGGTGTGCATCATAGAGTAATGTTAAAACTGTAGTGTGCACCAGAGAGTAATGTTAAAACT
>JAUYWI010114651.1:0-10682 GCA_034780595.1 Parotoplana pacifica
TTTTGTACACATTATTTTATTTAAACTTTTGGCGCCCCTTGTAAACCCGACCCCCCCATCTGTTGAAAGCTAGATCCGCGCCTGAATGTCTTTTTATTTTGTTTTGTAATAAAAGTGGACAATTAACGAAATTATGGAATACATTTATTAAAAAATGGACTATAAAACCACTTTCCATTATAAAATAGAAAGTAAATCTATAGCTATAAATGTCAACTTCCACTTTTTACAATCACTGATGTTTTGTTTACAAATTCGTCTCTAATTTATAATGAATTTCAAATTTTGTTAATATTATTTATTTACCAAATATAAGCCAATAGTAATTGACTATTAGCTCTACAGCTCAGCCTTTCCTATAGACTTCATAGTATAATTTTAAAATACAGCATTTTTGAGTTCTTCCCAGAAGAAACATAAATTTATACAATATGTTTAGATTCTGATTGCATCCAATTTTATAAAATTCATCAAGTTCTTTAGGATATACAGTATCTCAAAATCTGATTATTTCTCTTTTGGCTATGCCTATATCCACAGAAATTCCCATATAATTAGAGCTGAACAGTCTATCCATGGGAATTACCATATGTAATTAGATCTGAACAGTCTGTCCACAGGAATTCCTATAGTATTGGATCTCAAAAAGAGTCTAACAGAATCTATATCCATAAAAATTAATTGCAAACAATTTTAAATTTATTTTTTATTGGCTGAGTCTATTCTGATGCATGGCTGGATATATTGAAACTTTTACTTGGATGTATATCCAAATACTTTATTTAAATTTTTTTGTTTAATCTTTAGGTTTTTTTTTTTTTATTAATTATTTAAAATAATTTATTTAAGAAAAAACTGACCCTAAGGATTTAAAAGAAATATTTGTAACAATATTTGGACATATAGCCAAGCAAGAATTTCAAAATAACCATATGTACTTCTGAATAGATATTCTAGTTTTAAATTTACACAAAAAGTAAATTATTTAAATATAATAATAAAACTTCTTTTAATAAGTGTATATCCTTTTATAAAAAGTTAAGTTAGACTCTGTTCAAATCTAATTCTACAGGAATTCCTGTAGATGGACTGTTCAGATCTATATACTTGGGAATTCCCATGAATATAGACATGGCTTTCTCTTTTTTACCTTCTTCTAGGTACTATTATACCCAAAATATCATTGAAAAAAAACAACTCTAGGACTAGATATCAACACTTCTTAACTTTATTAAGCTCTAAGATAATTTTTTGACCCAAGTAGAAATTTTAAATCTTACCAAACCATAGGGTAAGTTTCAGGCATAAGTAGAATTTTAATATATAGAGTATTCTGAAAAGTCTTATAACCTAAAATATAAAACATATTTTGTACATAATAAATCTATTATTTTATTTATTTATTTATGTAAGCTGAAAATCAATTGTTTTAAATATATGTATTGACATCTATGGATTTGATATACATTTTTATTAATTTTGTATTGATTTTTAGTTTTACAAAAGTTAAAATTATTTATTATCATAGTATTTATATGTAGCTCAAAAATATGTATCCTATTAGAACATTATGCAACATTAGAACAATAACAAAATTCAATATACCTAGGACAATGAAACCTGTCAATTGATGATATTTATTTTAAATGTATCAAAATAATTTATAACATCTAAATTTAGATGGTTTTATAATGTATGATGTATCCAAGCTACAGCCCCGGCAAAAAGAAATGCACCTACCTTAAAAATATGTGTTTTCAAAGTAGGTGAGTTTCTTTTTGCCGGGGCTGCAGTTTGATACATCTATCTATATGGTATACTTAAGTTGATTGCATAATAGAATTACTTAATGGTATTAGATGTAATAAATTTCAGATGTACCTATGTTGATTGATTATGAACTGGTGAGTGAAATAGACATAATATAATGAATATTATATGCAAACCATTTACTTTTCATTTTATTTCTAAATTTGTGCTTACAAATTTCACACATTACAAGAAGAGAAAGACAACTTACAGCTCAAGAAGTGCTTCAAACATATTAGATTTAGCTTCTGATGAATCTGATAGGGATTCAGATCAATAAGATGTCAATAGTCAAACTCATGCTTGATTCTATCTACATCTACCAATATGCTGTTAATGTTATGTATACTAATTTAGGAAATGATAAAATAAATTGCACTTCAGAACTCTTAGACAAAATAAAAAGTATCAAACTAAATTTCAACCAACCAAGCATATTTTAATAGCAATGTTATTGTAATATTACAACTACTTAAATACCATTTCTTGTGATAGCATTATTATTAAAATTTTAGGTATATATCTTTCAGACAACTCAAACTAGTCCCACCATATAAATAACTGAGTCAAGAAAACAAAGAAAGTTATGTATCTTATCCACACTCTTAAAAATATTATTGATAAAGATAAATTAATTAAATTATCCAAAATTCTTGACTATGGCTGTGTTCTCTATGTAGGCAGCAATATCAAGGAGTTAAATATTAATATAATCAATAAATTTACTATAATACTTATAAAACAATTTGTGACTCAACTAATTAAATTGTATACCCAATTCTAACAAAACTAGACAGAAATTAGCCATGAATCTTTTTAATTAACTATGTGAAATCCCAATCGCATCCTCCATTAAGCTAATTTCACCTCCTTTACCTAGTGCTAAAAAACTAAATATGCCAATCACAACATCTGCACATCATAGACTTAAAGCATTTATTCCAATCATGACCAAACAATCGTTGTTGTGTATCCATCAGTTTGATTGTCAAGCCCTGGTGATCCTAGACATGACATTTGCCCATTGCTCTCGATCCATGGCCAAGCAGTTCCCTTGGTGCCTGTGACCAAACAATACTATCAACATATCTCATCTTACAACTGTTATGTTTAATCAATCTCTTTCCCACTATCCACCTACTCTTTCATTGTATATATATATTCTAACATATGATTCAATTTATTTGTACTATTTTCTATTTCCATTTACTTTAAATAAACACATATTATTATATATACTACAAAAAAGTCATTAGATATCAAGAGGACCAGGTCAAGATCTAATAAACAAACTTAAATATCTTTACAAAACAGAAACATCCCTGTATTAAAACTAAAATAATTATAGAAATACTAAACCATTAAATGACCAAAATATCTCCTAGAAAAATATACACTAAATATTTTAAAATTAAAGGCTAATACAGCTAAAAATAAAAATTAATCTTTTAAAATGAATTACAAAAAGGTAAACAAATTTGTATTGAAATTCAAATAAAAAATAGGCATTTTTTTAAATTAATAATTTGAGCATTTTTTCTTGTTAAAAGAATTATTAAATTTAAAAATATTTGCCTCTTCTTTTGTTTCTATTAAAATAAATACAATAAACAAACTGAAAATAATAATAATATAACTAAACTTAACTTAACTGCATTTTCTATTAATACTAGGAGCTTATTTTTACTAAAGTTTTACCATATAATACTAATAAATTCATATAAGTAATATGCATTTATAATTTATCAAATATTCTGATACATTTTTTAATTGTATGCTACTCAATATCTCCAGATTGTCCTAATACACATTAAAACATTTTATTTATCCACTGCCATCTAGCCTCTCATCAAGACTTTTCTAAAGTATGCCAATCCTAGTATATCTATGATGAACTAGCTCAATAGGAACATTTTTACCTATTGCTAGAATCCATTTCACAAACTGATAAAATACCATTATTACTATTTGTAAAAACCATAAAATAACTTTGAATAACCATTTTTAGTTTATTACAATTATTAATCATACTATTTTAGCACCATATGAACTCTCGAATATTTAATACTTAACTTCTTATACACAATATTTTTTTATGAATGAATGCATAATTTTAAATAATTTTAGTAGCTTATGCAAATTTTAGTATTTATCTACATTTATAATATTCCTACTTTAAATATAACTAGGTTACTTTTTTCCAAATAATATATTGGGATACAAACAGTGAAGAATATTAAACTATTAATACCTGTAACAATATAGAATTTACATATCTGATTATATAAATTTATGTGCTGATGCAAAACTTGCAAATTATCTGTAAATATATCTAAAAACTGTAATTTTGTATTAATATTTGTATATTCCAGAACAATATCATATGATCCTGGTAATATAAATTCATTGTTTTTCTCTGTTAGTGTATGACTTTTTTACATTAAATAAGTCAATATTAATTGATAGATAATTAGAATGTATTCAATACAGGAAGCAGAAATAACCATTCAATTTATTAAATCAAAAAGATTTTTGTTTTCATGGTTGAAACTCATTAAAATAGTACAAAATGAGACCAGTCTATATCTAAGACATAATTTTAATAGATTATTTCATCAGTGGTTTATGCAAATCACACTTATAATGTAGTACATAATCGTGAGTGAAAGAATATTAGGTGTAATGCTATGTAACCATGTTAATATACAAGGAATTTTACATATTTTTACATAAAAAAATATGGATTATAAATATTAAAATTATGTAATTTTACATTATGAATTTATAAGATTTTACAAATTAAAAAATGTAAAACATGGTTTTATTTTATATATTGAGACATTTTTTTAATATATGAAAACATATAATTGATTTTATAAAGTCTAATACAAAATAATGACACTTTTCACTTAAACAAATTACCCTAACATGCCTAGGGTAAATCAAGTAGATATAGTGCAGAAATTTTGGAAAGTAAAATAAGCTATTATTTTGCTCTATAAAATAATTCTTTTAATAAATCTAAGTGAAATGGGAACAATATGGGGTGTAATATAGTGCTTGATCTTTAATAACTTTTATATTTTATAATGCTCCTAATAATGACATAATGCCTTATTTTTGTTTTAGAGAAGTATGATGATTGCACAACAACAACCAGTAGGTTTTACTTTCAACAATCTAAGTCCTCACTTGACATCTGATGGTGTCTTAAAGCCCTCACCAGTAACATTTGGGAAGAGGGTGCAAACCGCTCCATCAACTGTTAGACAAAAGTAAGTCATTTTATGCAGATTTAGTTATTAATGTGATATACTTACATATTTAGCCCATGACACAGCTTGTATTTTTGGTTTAAACGTTAGATCTACACCCAATAAAGTGAAACTTCGGCCTTCCACTACAATTACCTTACCAGATCGTCCTCATAGTTCATTTGTTGATACACATCCATCTGGCTGCAATGAGTAAGTATTCAATAGTTTATCATTTCACACTCTTGTACTTAAAAAACATGTATATTGATCAATCTGTTAGAAAAATTATTTGTTTAATAAACTGCATATATAAAATTATAATTCTATGATAACATAAAAACTCTACTATCAGTATCTCTGAAAGAGTTATTAGTGGAAAGTTCATATGATAAATAGGGCATACCTACATATACGTATCTTCAAAGTCATAATGATTTCTTAGCAGCCGTGTAAAAATTTGTATAAGACACATTTAAATCAATTTTAATAAAATGTGGGAAATATATTTGAATAATTATCGCCAAAGGGTGAACATTTTGTGATTAATTCGCCAACAAAGCCACTACGAGACTAGTTTCATCAGTCGTAGGTCGACTTGAACCCAAATTATTCTCTGGCGTGAAATATCAGCTGTGGGAACAGCAATTCATTTTGTGTTTAAATGTAAATTTGTGATTTTAATAAATATGTTTCAATTCGATTGTCTTTCTAAATAACATTATTTATTAACATTTTTATTAGTAGGTACCTACTATTATAACAAATTAACGTAGCCAGTTTAGTTAGATAAACTCGCAGATCTGTTAGTTATATATGTTTAGGCAAAATCATTTTCTTGGGTTTTGTGTTGTAAATAATTGATTCTGAATGATGGCCTGCTAATAGGTATTGTAAGTACACAAATGAATTCTAATTGTTAAGTGCTGTTAATAGACAATAGGCTTGATATTCTGCTGTGAACTATAATTAATAAAATAGACTATCTACTTTTGGTTGAAATACTTATGTAGGTTCATAATCATAATTGTGTTAACAGGAATGTTGGTAGCTGTGCCCCTGTATGATGAAAAAGTATGGTATTCGATTCATATTTAATGCTACGTAGGCTTTACAAATAATTAAATGCCATTTTTAATAGCTCCTTAAACTTAGGTGAGTATAGTATTCTATTTTAGTCCCGCCATGTGATATCAATATTGTATAAATCATAGAGTAACAATACATAGATACCCACTCCGTGTTTATTTTATAAATTTGCGTATAGTGTCGCATAAAAGTAGTATACAAAAATTCCAAAAGTTATGTAAATTTGTTTCTTTTGTTACCATTTTATACAGTAAATTATACTATTTATTTTTTAGAAGCTACAAATTCAAATAATAATTATGTAGATAGATTTTGTAATTGATATCTGTTTATAAATTTCTGCTTTCATTTGATTCTAATTGTATATAAATTATAGATTTATGATGTGTTTTGGGCATTTAGAAACCATATTTTTTTGTCAAATTTGTTTTCGTGTTCTTTTATATCAAATTTTATACAGTTTTATATGAAATATTTATTTTTCACAGGTATAAAATTCAAATAATTATGTATATTATAAAAATACTTTTAATTTTTGCATACTACTTTTTCTTAGGTGTCGCATAAAAGTAATACCTAACCCGAAATATATGAAGACAAAGTTTTAGCGAGAAAATAATTATAGATTTTAATTCTGTAAAATCACAGGTGCATACATTCAAAATGTTTGAGTGGATACTCTATGTAGGTATATTTACTCTATGGTATAAACTGTTGTATGTACATAGTTCAATATACGGCAATTTAGATTTGAGGTCAGCTCTATCTGTTTTTTCTTTAGATGTGACAGATTTATTCAGCTTACAAGTCGTGAACCTGTACGACGTCAGGCTCTTCATCTATCATTACCGATGAAAAAAACGCCACCTAAACCGACGCCTCTGGCATGGGAAGTGAGTTATTGCAGGGAAATGTACCTATTAGAAGCAAGAAACGTCATAATAGCGACAGTCTAAAAACAATATAATGAACATAGAATTATTTTAAATGATTATAAAAGCGATACATTATAATAGCAAAACTTTACTGTATCTCCACATCATGTCATAGACGCGAAAACTCATAACATCGACAGTACATATTTTTCACTGTGTGGTGTATAGTAAGCAAGACACATCATAACAGCGACAACCATAGAAATGTAGTTTTATTTCAGTTTCTATGACGACAATAATTTCAGAATTAAAAAAGTCAATAAATTCACAACTGCAATATAATTTATTGATAATCTAGGCCAATGGAAGTTGGTTTTTAACTCCAAAGCACAGCCTTGCCAATGGGCTATATAGAATAGTTAAAATGGGCCTTTTGTGACCCTTTCTCTTCTCATTAAACGCTGGAATGGTTTCCTGACTTTAGATTTATGTCATTTGTTTGTTCAGGCTCCGATGGTATTATGTAAGTGTTCCAAATATTATCAAAATGGTCAAACAGTTAGAGAAACAGTATCTTATTTGTCTCTTCTCCATCTTCTGTTTTTCCTTATTCTTCAACTTCAACACCGATATCATAGTTTAAACATCAACCTACATATTTTCATTGCTAGGGTCCCCAATATCGCATAGCAACAAAGAATTTTTACAAATATATTTTAGATGTCAGCAAAACAACAAAAACATGTTTTTAAACATGTTTCGCTATCACTTATAGCATTTTAAAGACAGATTTACAAAGAAAGGTCATTTTTAATTTATACGTCGATAAATATAAACAATATTACAACGAAAAAAGAAAGACCAGATTAATTTAAAGAGAAATAAAATTTTTACGTAAAATGTGAAAAGAAGCACCGTTATTAGCTAAAGAAATATTCAAATTGCCAGTATCATTGTTACAAAATATTCAATAAAATAGCTTCCTTGATTGAGTGTTCATATTTATCGTTGGCTGTTGACAAAACTTTGCTATTTGATCCAGTTTTGTAATGTTCTTTAATTCTCACACCCAGGTGTCATTTAGTGCGACCTGTGTAGGTCGTGCCAACATCACGTTGACAAGTAAATTTGTAGACAACACTAGATTTGAGATGTTTACCTACTTTAAATTCACGCTCTACCAAATTTATATTCACAAAGATGCGTATCTCTAGACAACAAAGATATGTGGATAAGGGTGTTTTGTAGTTGGAGAGCAATTAACATGCAACATGGGATTATTCGATTCAGAATATGGGTCAACACAAATTTGTATTTCACAAAGAGATGTTTCTCTTAAGACATGACACACTAAGTTTAAAGTCAATTGTACAAATTTTATTATTTGGACCTGGACACGTCATCGGCCCATAGCTTATGAATATTTCTAAGGTAGCTTTTAATAATTTTCATTCACCCTTTTTATCTCCCATGGAAGTTAAGACCAACACATATTTAAAAAAAAAGATCATGTAAATATCATGTAAATATTTTTTTAGTTGTTTTATCTTCAAATTGGGCTCTTTTGAGTAAGTGCTTTATTTGGAATATCTGTTCACGGTGAGGCTGAAATAGTGAACTCATAATATCATTTTGCCTCATTTCATATCCTAATCCGTAGGATGAACCATGCATGTAGTGTGATACTTACCTCAAATGGTGCACTAATGCCTTTTGTATGGAACTGTCACTAGCAGACTGGTTACTGGTTGTAGGAGTAGCGAGGGGCTAGGGATGCGATATCATAGAGATCTTCAGCGTTTGGGTCGATAGAATTATAAATGTATTTTGCACGCTCAACATACGCACGGTACGATAGGAGGCAGCCGCACCTGGGCCTTGCATACTGTAGGGGGGGGGGGCTATTGCCTCCAGCACCCGAACACATCTATTCGAATAGCAACGTCGGTGGTTGACGGGGTCCTCAGCATCTTTATTAACCGCCAGCAGCGCGTCGCCGAAGCATTTGATAGGCGTGTCATTGTCATTAGGGCAGTGGACTGGATCTGTTCTGACCCTCCACTTACCGTTGCCAACGATTTGCCTTGAGTTTGGGTAGTACTTTGCGCAGAATATGAAGCAGTAGCAGCCTCAAATCTCCATTGTGTATCATTGTAGAAAATTATTAATTTCTACAAAAAGACCATGAATCTAATTTAAGAATGGCTACTGAGCATTCTGGTAAACCAATGTTGATGTCAGCATCCAGAACATTACCTACAGAAAAAATGATACAGATACTATATCAATGCCTTTCAAAGACCCTACCCACCTGGAAATATTTGATTTTATAGTGCCTGTTTATATCTAACTAAATTTTTATATTTAAGTATTTAATTTTTTGATAAATGTCAGCTGTTGATATAATAAAAATTATTTAGCATTGACAAAATATTAGATTTCTATTGTTTATTTGGCTATTTTGCCTATACTCCTCTTCATCAACTACCCTCTGTTTGAAATCAGTGGCTGTATCCATTTCTTCTAACCTATACTGAAACCACTAATTGGTTGTATTGGGGTTATCACATACCCAACTTGTTCATAAAATTATATAGATTTATTGATCATATAAATATATTTAATACCTAAGTTTGGAAAACGTATCGTTTGTTTATAGAACCACCATTTTAAGGAAGGCAGAGATAAGAAGAAAAGAATACTATCAGATATAGTCAACGTGATTTACAAAATCCTGTTCATTTCACATAAATTGATGCATATACTACAACAGTGCTCTTTTAACCGTCTGCCCTACTCCCATTAAATAAACTTTAGACCTACCCTTGAAAGTAATTGCCTTATAGATTTATATAATTTCAGTTACAAAAAATGAAATAATATTTACCAAATTTTATTTCAGTTTATTGCTATAAACTCAAAGTCTATCCATGAAAGCAATTGTTTTAAAAGTGACTGTTTATATACAAGTTGTCTTACATAATTATAGCTATGCGATCGTTGTTAATTCTTCTGAATAGCCAATGATAATTCTAGCAAAGAAAGAAATTACTATAATCTTCTGTATCTATTAAAGTTTGTATTCAATAGTTTTGATTTTGTACAGTTTTATATCTGATTTAGATTACTGAACATAAATTCTTGTCATAGAGTAGTGTTGAATAAAACAGAGCTATGTTATGGTCTTTTTCATTATTTGTGTAGTTGTCCTGCTAGCCTTTGCCTCATTTTGGTGGCTAGTATTTTCCCATTACGGAGATGAGGTGCATGTGTTTGAGAAATATTAAAATGCTTCTAATGATATATTTGAAATAAATCAAAGTTTTTTTGTTATTTAAAAAATGCAAAGGAAAAGAATTTCATTTATTCATTTGTTTGTCTTATTTATTAGAAATGAAAAGATGGTAAGAATCGCGTAGTCATCCTCTGGCATAACTTGGATATGGTATTCTGATAGAGGTAAACGACAATCGCAATTTTATTGATCATGAAAAGTGGACAGCATAAATTCCTTCTGCAAGGACATGTTCTTTTTGTGTTGATAGTGGCTGTGTTGTTGTTGTTACTCCTACGGACGGTCTTTCAGCCTCACTCTCCTCCACCACTTCAAGTATTGCATGGACGCCTCGGGTTTAAGCCAACAATCCCCCACTCC
>JAUYWI010114662.1:0-10682 GCA_034780595.1 Parotoplana pacifica
CTTTATTTAATGGTCTTATAATGCTATTATTGTAAGCATTTTCTCGTCATTATAAAATAATAAATTTAGTTGTAGTTCCATGCCTTCTCTCATTTAAGGTCTCTCAACGTATGTGAAAAGCTCATATATTTTATAGGTCGCATAATGTATGCTTTGCGAGTAGGAGAGAGGGGGGGGGGAGAGTGAGAGTAGAGCGAGAGGAACGGGTGATCCAAATTAATATTTCTACATATGTAGCAGCAAACATATAACATTTAAAAAAAAAAATTTAAATGTAGCAAGTCTTGGACACACTAACATCATAGAAATGAATTTTATTCTAACCAAAAGATGTCTCAAAAATGGCTATATGAAAACAACAACTTTTCTAGATCAAATCAAACCTACGAAATTATGTGCATCTTGTTCGACACCCAAACGAAAATGTGTTTCCTAAAATATGTATTTCTATGCATATTACTTGTAAGTTGTATAGTATTTGATTTGGTTTTAGTAAAACTGAATACCTTGTTGTAAAATCCAATTTCTTGTGAATGAGGACCACGACAAATATTTTGAATGCTTAAAATATCAAGAACAGGCAATACCGTAAAGTTTAGGCCAATTAAATGAACGAATATATGAATTTCACATAGGAACGACATTTAATTACAAATTTTACCATTTTCTTAATAGAATGTTTTGAATTTTTTTCTGATAGTAAATCTGCAAAGAAAGTGCATGTTATGATTTTACCGAAGTTGAGCAATTTCTGGGGCTTAAATGAGTGGACTATCTGCTCCACCAAACAATGTTCTGAAAGACCTCGAAAAGGTATTAGATTTTCTGAGCCGGATTATTCGCCACATGTCAGAAGAAAAAGAACAAAGGTAGAAAGAATAGAGGAATACTGAAATTGAAATTGAAATTATACATTTTTATCAATTAATAAATGTAAGTCAAATAGAAATCCATTGTTTTGTATATTTTAATTAAAACTCTTTGTTTGTTTGATTTGAAGGTTTGTTTTTGGAGTAACATACATAAATTCTAAATGTACTAAATAGGTCTTTAGTTCTGAAGAATTTTGTTGATATTAAGAATAGATAGATACATAAGGCCATGTCAAGTTTCCGATTGAGAGTGACCAACCTGTGAGTCAACTTTCGGTAATGAACTTGTCTGGTTTAGTGGTTTGCGATAAGAAAAGCACAGCTGATTAAGTATTTTCTTAGATTATCTTACTCTGCTTGAAATATACTTTAGGTATTATTTGTGATGATAATGATTTTTACTGAGATTTTTATTCAATTCTGAGCCTATTATTGATTGATCCTGAGTGGGGATCTTTAGTACCTATATATTTTTTACAATTTTGCGTATATATAATTAACTACTTATCAAATATTTTATTTATAAATGGATTTCTTACTTTATGGCGGTGAACTGTTTTGTCTTTGAAGAACACATTCCCGACTCCTTTTATGTTGAACTTTATTTCTGTGTAATTTGCACATACTGAACTGAACAGATAGAGGTTGGGTTTCATGGTGGTTTTGTTTTTGTCTTACTAACAATAGCCTGAACAGCAATATCTGCTCGTAATTTTATACAGCACTATTGTTTGCTTTTGAAAGCTATTAGAGAAAACAAAATGTTGTATAAAACTTTACATTAGTATTTCAATTAATTTCTAAAGATAGAAATTTTAGTTTCGACACAATAAGGTTGAAACTAAAGACGAACTTAAAACTTTTAAAGTTAAGTTACATAAATATTTTTAACAAAATGTGAAAATACATCAAAAGTGTACCAAAATTATTAAATATAAACTACACTGTTACTTATAGAAATAAAATGGTGAACATTAATAAAGATCTAATTCATTCAACTAAACCACAACATTTCCTCATTAATCAGTCTTCATTCATTGGATAAGAAAAAAGCGATTATTAAGCGAAATATAGACAAATGAATCTCAAAAGTGTAAGATTGAAGTAGGAATTAACATTTAAAAAGAAAATAGTGAAAAAGACGACAAAAACGAAAAAGCATAAGAGAGTAGATCATGTTGTGTGTGATTGAATTTATATGGTACCATTTTTTGCCGTTTTGTCGTATTTTTTAAACCCTTGGCGAATAGGGAAGGGGTCTTATTTAAAAAGAGCATACTGGATTGGCCCAGAGAAACTACGAACCACGAAAAAAACTACTTAAGCTGTGAAAAATAGAAGCTTTTGTTACATTGTTGGTAACTGGCTTGCAATTTCTAGCAAAATAACTTTATCGAGATAGGTTTTGCACCTTATTTTTTACCTATCTTGTATTTATTATTTACTATAATGGTCACAATTATGTAAACCGGGTAAAGGCAGACTGAGGCCCTTAAAATTAAGTAATATGATTTGATATATTGTAAAATTACCTTTCAATTAAATTATTGCAGCGGCCATTCTATCTTAAACAAACTAAAGTAGCTAAACAAGTTTTTATACAATACCAATAATAAAGTTCTATCTGTCCAACAACAAAAAAACTAATTGTAAATTTTAATGTTTAAAATTTTATGTTTTTGTAATATTTGCCTGGTATTAAAAAAATAACATACATTTCTATTATTAACAACGATTAGTAACTATACTTAACAATATTTTTTATTTTGTTAAAGTCAGTGATTTTTAATTATCAAATTCTATAAACATTTTGGTGAATATCTATCTATCTAACAACCAATGTCCGTGCACCTACAAATCATCAGCCCCTAGTTCGGCCCTCATACAGAATTTTTGCCAAAATTTTGGTGATCAAACTTTTCTGTGTGCCAATCTAAGCGATACACAGGAAGTATGAAAATTTTCTTTGGGAGGGGTAATACCCCTGTGACCAGGAAGTACATTTTTAGGTATGACAGGGAGCTAAAGTTGTGCTATGTTTATGAAGAAAATGGTTATTTTTTAATGTCATAATTATTTGTTATTGTTCAAATATATTACAACAGAAATATTATTCGTGTTGCGTTACTCCTGGAGTGTAGATTGAATTTCTTATTGGTGTTGTTTACATCAGAATTGGATACAATAATTTAATAAACAATAGCTGAGCGTCATATTATACTAATTCGTTTTATTTGGACGAATAAAAGAACTTTATTGAAAAATTTTGAGTATTTTAACTAAAATAAGAACATATTTTAAAGAAATGTGTAGACAAAATGAAACTTTACAAGAATGTACTAGTTAGGTATAGCAAGTATCTATTAAATTTTGTAAAAGATTGCAGTATATCTACACCCTGTTACATTTTTTACTAGTTGTGGCTTTTGTCCGTGTGTGTCATGCTACCGATTGATTTAGATCAGTTTCATATACTTTGTGATCGTACCACCGTAGTGACCCGATACTTTTTTTTACTTTAGCTATATAGGGTTCATTGCTTAACGTTTATGAAAAAAATACCATTACTATTTGATCAATAGATAGCTATACGTTTCAGCATTCTATTTTCCGGTGCAATTTTTTCAATGGCCAGCCGGACGAATTTCTGATTTTGTTTGTATTTTATAGGAATACCACTTTTCCAGGTTTATTTTTGTTATTGAAAAAATATAATATTTAAATGTTAGTAAAGCAACCAAAATGGATTTGAATGAAAACAATAATAGCTGAAATATAGAAACAATTAAATGATATTTATATATAGAAGGGTCCCCGGGTCAATTTACTTTTACTTAGTCAATCAATGGTTTTATACAGTGTGCGAAAAAGTCTAAAGTTAATAGACGCTGTAATACTTTACCAATTATCTTAAATTTCTGCATGGTTGTTCTCCAATATATTTGAACTGGTCAAGGAGTAGTTGAGCAATAGTATTTCTGAAAATTAGATGGTTAAGTGAACATTACTCACAACTTATTATAGATAATACAACTCAACTTATATATTTTTATGTCAAATATATTGGGAAACAATCAGACAGAATTTCGAATTAATTGGTCAATTTTTACAGAGTCTATTGACTTCTGAATAGAGTGGTTAGTTTTTTTCAGACGTGAATGCGGCACTAAGTAATGAGAAGAATGAAAACAATAATCGAAAGAAGCCTTGAATATGATAATGGACTATATATATGCTTCATCGACTTTGAGAAGGCATTTGACAGGCCAGGGTAAATTGGAAAACACTAATAGAAACACTCAAACAATTAGGAATAGACAGGAAGGATAGACGTTTCATTGAAGATCTTTACCTAAATCAGAAAGCATCAGTGAGAATAGACAATGAAGAAACAAAACTAGCAACAATTGGACAAGGATGCCTACTATCACTGCTGTTATTCTCGATATAACCATACAAGATGGAGTAACAATAGGAGGAGAAATAATTAAAGAAGTGATAGCAATCATAGCAAACACAAGAAGGTCTATAAAAAACTTTGTAGACAGCTTAAATAGAAAAGTGAAGGATTTCAACATCAAGATAAACATAAAGAAGACCAAGGTAATGCGAGTTTCAAGAAATGGGCAGGATCAAATGAACACTACACTTAACAATCAACAAGTTGAACAAGTAAAAAGTTTCAAATACTTTGGAACAATTTTAACATCGGATGGGAGGCGTAGGACCGAAATTTGAACAAGGATTGCAATAGCCAAAACGGCATTTATAAGAAGAAGGGAATTACTAACAAATCATTACGACTAGAAACTAAAAAGAAACTCGTGAAGACAATTGTATGGAGAATAGCACTATATGGAGCGGAAACCTGGACATTACAAGAAAAAGACAAGAAATTGAAGTGCTAGAAATGTGTATTTGGAGAAGCAAACCTAGAAGGATGCCCTAGAATTGAATCTGCCAAAGACTGATTCGGCAGAACACACTATAGATAGACCCTGTATACGAGTATTTTAAATTAATTCTTATTTTGGCATATTCTATGTAGCATAAATTCCAAATAGATAACTACAAGAATATGTTCCTTGCTGTATAGTTTTCCACTTCTTTTGCAACTTCATTGTGTCAGCTTTTGGCACCATAGAATTCTTGTTCTAAATCGTCAAAAATCAATATAGGGCCAACAGTCAATTCCAAACATTAAACTTTGTCAGATTGACTTCGCATTCAGTGGAGATAACCCCTAGCACCTAAGAAAAACATCCAATAAAATTTCAAGAATTTAACGTTAAGAAATTCGTCACTTGAAAGCGAAGATCCTAAGATTTTCACATTTTTCAACAATCACCGAATTATAATTTAGTTATGAGAATGTTAAAATCATTAAACTTTGTCAAATTAGTTGACATTTTAGACATTCAAAATTGCATATTATGCTCCATCGTTTTTCTATTTAGATCTAGTTTCTTTGAACATAGATATGGTCCTATTATAAATTCCTATCTCTCAAAAATCATTTTTATTTTTTTCATCGTATTCACTTAAAATTAGTGTACGACTTCTGTTGATGTTACAAAAATTAACGTGGTCCGACGTTCATGGGAAATGAATTTTTAAATAAGATATTTTGTGGTATTTTTATTAAAGTTATATATTTTATATATATGATACTTGTAGGTAGTATCGAATTTAATCATAATTTTATTAAATATAAAATAAAATGTTTTTATGAAAACCTATTTCCCGTTAACAGAGTATCACGACAATTTGTTTTAGTCTGTACTCGAAATTAAAAATTGAAAAAACAAATAAAAAATGAGTAAATTTGATTTTCTTTAGAGATGTGAATTTAATATAAGAAAAACTATATTATCTATGGCCAAAGTGACTGGATCCAAAAGAAAAACTGATGAAACCTATAGAGTTATCTAATATTTGACAAAGTTTGGTACTTTTATCATTCGTGTAACTAAATTGCCTCTTTTTTTTAACTAAGCCACCTAGTTGGGTGACAATTTTAATTCTGTTGGTCGTATACTTTTCTCAGTGATTGCTTAAAATAACATTATAAAATGTGCAAGTCCAAGGGGCTGCATTTTTAAGCGACGGGGCTGTACATTATGCAATGAGGGATTATAATGTATTGGTCGGATATGATATCAGGAATAAATTTTGCTATAAAAGAATTTTTGTTTAAAAAAAAGAGAAATTTCGATCAGAGTGGTCTACTTTAAAACCACCATATGACCTTGAGTGAGCGGATAACTTTTTTATATACTTCAAATGTTGCGGAACAAGGAAGTCAACAAAAAAGGCTAGATTTTGGTTATAAAATGTTGGTTTCCCCACTGATATTCGAACAAAGTCTAGAATCTGTAAAGTTCCAATCTCAATTCAGTCACACATTTGAAATTTTAACAAAAACTTATGCCGAACAACCCTATACTTATATCTAGGTTCTGACACAAGGATAAACCGTTGCTTTTTTTAGAATGCTATGTTGTTGTAAAATAGTTTTCGAACTATGGGAACTGACAAAAAATAGTTCGTTTTTTTATAACTGAGTTATATAACAATATCAATAATATACATTTTAATCAGAATTTAATGTCATTACACATTTATATCTTTAATCAGATGCTGTTTTAGTTGCTCAAATTCTTTCATCGTTTATTTTGTGCATAATTTCTGCAACGTTCTTTTCCACTACATTCAATTTTTTAAAAAGTGGTTACGTCAGAAAACCTGAGAATTCCTAAAGCTGTTCCACCATGATGCAAAATTCTACAATAGAAGAATGATTTTGAGAAAGTGGATATTTTGTATAAACTAGCTGAATGTTTTATGATAGACAAGTCCCATTCAATAATCAATTTTTTATCGGATCCTAACTTACAACGTCATCAGTGTTTTTGATTGTTACAGTTTTCAGCTACAATTTTTGAGTAAAGAATTTTTTTCTTATTAAATCTACCATAATTTTTTCTAATCAGATTATTGTACAGACCTTGTGTTACTTGTGTTACTTAATATATCGGTGCCATGAAAAACTGTTTTTTAGAGTCAACATATAAATCAATTCAGATACATGATGTCGTACATGCTCTGTTTTTGTTTTAAAGTGTTACAGTTTGACTTGTCATTGAAATTTCAAAATAAATTAATTCGGTGCTTATGATTTATTTAGGAATGAGGTGACCATTTACGGCCTCTATTTGAAACACAAAAATCTTGTATATAATATAAACTTAATTTTATTTCGTAAAGATGTAAATAAAAAACAGTTTTTTAATTTCATATTAAAAACAGAGTAGGTAATGAACAATGACATGCACACAGACTTTTTGACCAGCGGGTACATTGTAATAATAAAAAAACAGGTATACTTTGATAAAAATATACTACTTATTTATATTACTCACAAATGATAGCTCAGGACAGCTGTTTCGGCCTTGTTGGGCCTCATCGGCTAGGCATAATCACTGCCTGAGCAATATAAAATGTTTGTATATTTAATATCAAAAAGTAAAGAAAATTTGCAAATTTTCCATAAAAAGAGAAAAAGCAGAAGATTTTCAGAAGAAAAAGTATTGGAAGCCTGTTTTTATTTATTAAAAGGCACTCACACTGTCAAATCATGTTCTGGCCATTTAATGTGTTTAAGAGTAATAATAAAAAACAGATATAATTTGATAAAAATATACTACTTATTTATATTACTCGCAAATGATAGCCAAGGACAGCTGTTTCGGCCTTGTTGTATTTAATATAAACTTATTTTAATTTTGTAAAGATGCAAATAAAAAATGAATTTTTAAATTTCATAGACAATAAATCAACCAGTGGCGGATCTGGGAGGGAGGTTCCTGGGGTCACGACCTCCCCGTTCAGAACCATCATAAAATGTGAAAGATGTAAGAGGTCAAGCTTACGATGGAGCGAGTGCAATGTCCCGCAGCAGGGTTGGAACGCAGGCCAAATTAAAGAGAAGAACCCCTTAGCTCTGTAAACTCATTAGACAGCCAATTTTCTTTATTTGACTGTGTCAGACTCCTGAAATGTTCAAGCTCTACGGAATATGATTGGTGTCATCAATGAAGTTTTCTTGCTTTTCCACTTATCGCCAAAAATACAACGTGACCTAGAGTTTTTATTGCGAATTTATGCAGAAACAAAATTGAAGGGTCTCTGTAAAACGAGGTGGTTGGAACGTCATGACTGTTTGCAAACATTGGCATCTTTGTATAAATACAATGTTACATATTTGCATTGAATGGTAATGCTTGTTATTTATTCTCCTCTGACTGAAGCTCCAGATCATCTACAGCAGAGTAAAGAAAACAGCGATTATGAAAACTGGAATTGGGACAGAGAAAGTTAAATGTATGCCGAAGGATTGAGATGATCTCTAACCAATAGTACAAATATTGTTTCACTAGTTTCTCAACTGTTCGACGAATGAAGAACTTTTTGCGATCAACGTTGGGCAAAGAATAATTAGAAGCCCTTACATTATGAGTGTACATTATGATGAATTTTTTTAAAACAATGCCTTTTTAAACATTTTACTCAAAAACAATCTCGACAGCTCTTTTGTAAAAATATTTTATTTGATTAATACCTGCGTATACTATAGTCATTAAAATGAACTGAAAATAAATATTTTGTAACTTAAAGTTATAGAAGGTTCTTATAGAATCGGCGTTTTCTGTTGTAGAAGGACGGTTGGAATATATGTAAAGATATGTCTGAGACGCTGTTAAATGCATTCTGAGACTTAAAATCTCAAAATTTTCGGGGCACCTTTTATAGGCTGCGCTACTCGCATAGCCATGGCGCCCAGAATTCCTGATCCCTCCGATTTGTATAAACCCAGACCCGCCCCATTCAACTTAATTTGTTGATTATTTTTATATTCTATAACACGTTGTTATGACACTACTTAATAATTGTGTTGTTTTACACATAGCCTACAAAGTACATATATATGCAGTTATATTAAATTAGTCAATATTTTAACTGAAATGTTCATATACCATTATATGTAATATATATGTAATATATATGTAATATATATATGCAGTTATATTAAATTAGTCAATATTTTAACTGAAATGTTCATATACCATTGTATGTAATGCGAATGTTGATGGCATTACGTAAAATATACCTATATCAGTTGTATTTAATTTACTTATTATTTATTTAACAATTGGAATGGGTATCAAATATATTCCAAAAATCAAATTTTGGCTAAATTCCCATCCAAACGCATATTATAAGAAAATTGAGATGCTTCTGTTTTGATTTGCAGACCAGGTTCAAAATTCGATTTAAAAGGTTCCCATAAAATTCCTCTATATTAGATTGTTTAAATTCTGTCTGAATAGTGAGGATCAAATTAGGTTTTATAATAGTTTATAAGTTTCTAGATCATTTTTAGTGTTTTTTATTGAATTTCCTAATTGTATGCCTAAAGACTTGAAGCCTGCCGAAAGATAGCTAAGGGGGACCACCGTTTCATTTTTTCTTGACATACTGAAAGTACCTACTAACCTTTGTGAAATTAAGGTATAAATTAAATTTGCCATTTTTTCAAACTAAATACACAGCAATTTAAAATATTGCTGAATTAGATACAAACACTCCATAGTATGGTATGCACAAAACTAGCTTAGAAACTCTCAACTGCTTAATTTTATAAAATACAATTTGTGAAGTGAATTTTATTAAGAGGAAATAATTAAAATTTTTAGCTTTCATAATTTAAGATCTGCAAAAAAATTACCTAAGTATCTACAACAAAAAATATTCCAAAATTAAGCATTTTAACTGAATGATATTTTAACCTATTTCCTCTGATTTTATTCGAAGATGTAGATAGTTTCTCCAAGGTTTTAAATGAAATTCTCAAATTGCACTCTCTGTGAGAAAAATTGACATAAAAAGCCCAATATGTAACAAAGAAGTGTTTAATTACAAAAATGTCTCAGATAGTTTTTTAGCCAAAGTAAACTCATTTGACTGTGAATCTTGTTATAAGGATTATTAGAAAAACAAAAATTACATTGTTGTATAAATATAATTTGAAAATTATGGAATTGGAACAAAGTAAGCCAAAGAAAGGGATACATTGAAATAGAAAATATATATTGAAAGTTATTGAATATATTTTAGTGATCTTTTAACGGAGTAATATAATTCACATTTAATTCTTACAATAAATATTATTTCAAAATATGCACTCGTTTTTCTGGGCTAATAAATAAATACGAGAACATTCATATATTTGTTACTTTTTATCGCGCAGCACTTTACTTTTACCTTTATTGAAATAATGGAATCGAAAACTATAGGAACATATGATATTTTGGCTCTTGTTATATATTTTCTTGCTGTTATTGTAGTTGGAATTGCGGTAAGCTGTTTTTTAAATTATAACAACTCATCAAATATCAAAGTTTTGATTGAAAAACTCAAGCTAGACTATATTTGATGCCTATGATGGCTTTTCTCATAAGCTAAGCTCTTAAGCTTGGCCCTTTAATATCTTACATGGATGGAGAGGTAAGCATGGCTCCCATGGAAATAATAGAGCATGTTGTTATACTTTGTCCTGGGATGGGAGCCAAGCTCCAAACAAGTTAATTAATGGAATAAAATTTATGATATCAACATTATTGTTGTAAAATTTTAATAATATTAAAACTATTTTTAATTTATTATAAATTGTTTTTTTAAATACACTAAAGTGCAAAAAGAAGTTCCACCTTTCTAAAATAGTAAAATTTATTCAATCAATGTGATAGC